>NQII01008366.1:45051-84039 GCA_002778355.1 Clitarchus hookeri
CCCTGGCAGCTGAGGGGAAGCGAGCCGCGAGCCGCTTCTCTCCTCTCTGCCATGACACGCCGCCCGCTCTGGCCCTATGTCTCGTCTCGGGTATAAATACGGCTTGCAGTCCTCAGTTCAAGGCTGACTCGTGCAGCTCTCTTGCAGAATGTCACGCTGCCCAGACACAGACAACCAGCTGCTAGACAAATCGCTGCCCGTCACGACACAAGCCTTGCTTGCTACCAGCCAGTCTACGTCTACGATCTAGATCAAGAGCTGCCTCGCAGCTCGTGAAGCCTACCGTGCTTCATGGCTAGCATGTCTCATCCCTCCCCCCACACCCACCGTAACTAGGGACCACTCCTAGGTTGGCATCCTGGGTCGGCCAAGCAGGGTTGGTGTGTTTGTTGTTCTAACAATAAACAGGCATAAACCAAGCTGGTAGAGTTATCACTCTTGGCCACTTTGTTTCAACACCCTGCCTCCCGTTATTTTCTGTTTTCATCCAACAATCCGCTTACGCTCTTACAGGGACAGGCACGTGCCGACAACATATTCCTAACCTCATCCATCTGGAACCTCAATCTCATTGGAGTGAAGGTTCTCACGACTGCTGCACCTTTTTGAGAGCTTAGGTCTGCCGGCGACTTCCCGCCCACCAAGTTACTTGCTGGAGGCCAGTAGACAGGCCTACCCAACAGTCCCACCGGCGTACACCAGTTTCCTTCAGGTTGTGCCTGCCCCTAAGGAACACCCACTATCTCCTCTCTTACTATACTACCTCCTATGCCTTGCCACAGGGCTGGGCAAGGTAAGGCGGTCAAGCAGGGGCTAGCCCTGGTTGCCGGTGGCGCGCACGGGACGATGCATAGTCGGCAAAAAAGAAGTAGTCCACATACGTGTCACGTGCCAAACAGTTACTGTAGCTGTAAAATGCAACCACTTTGTCATAAATCCGCTTATATGTCGATCAACACAGCGTGAAAACAAAGCAAAAATAACAAAGAGCCACACTTCCAGCACTGTTAGTGTTTGGACTTGTGACATTGTTTACATGAATTGTTTAGTTCTTAGACCTTTTGTACTTTTCATCACCGAACTTGTGTGGTTATTTTAGTTAAACTCAATTCTTGTGCGGAACCCTTTTTGTATTCCCCGCGGGCCTGACTTTGTGCGCGTTCGTCGGTTGTCGGCGCCTCTCAAGGGTTGGCGGCCCTGACCGTGTGGAAGAAGGGCAAGTCTTCGTTTGGACATCATGGCGGTAGGTTGAGTTCGAGTGCATCTGCCGCCAAGCATTCGTTTTTACTAGCTGAAAATTCGTTATAGTCCGCTAGTGGCATTCCGAATTGAGTTTCGAGTAAAGTCGCCACAACAGTTGTGTAGCTAATTGCACTACAAATGGTTGACAAGCAATATATCGGACCATAGTACAGTAATCAACATTCTATTTTGATTATTCCACAGAGAGAATATACCGTGGCAATATGTACATTGTCACTTATTGTTTATAAATGTTGGCATTAGCAGAAGCAGTGTTGGTGCCAATTCATTATGTTGAGGTCATAATATGAGTTACAGTAATATGGTGTCTGCTGATTTTATGCTGTAAAAAAGATTTGATATGTTTTTTGTGTATAATCGCAGGTAAATAACTTATCACATTTATTTGCAGCAATATCATTGTTTACGGTTTTCACCCTCTATAACCATTATAAATAGAAGTGTTTTGGCAGAACTAGGGATGAGCCGATACCGGTACCGATATATCGAAACCGACTGATATCGTAATTATAGGAATTGTTCGCAATTCATGTTTAAATTGCCGATATTATAACCAATATTTTGCCCTAAGAATCTAAGATGATGCAATTTTCATCTTGCCATAATTGGAGTGGATTAGCGCACTATTTGGTTTTATTAAAATAATAACTATTTTTAAATTGGCTTTTACTTAAGTACCTAACTGGCTGTGTTTATTTCTAAAGCAAAATTAGGCATGTTTTGCATGATTGTTTACAAAACATGTGTACAACAAAACAATAGTAGCCACCATTTGCGTTTGCTGAGTTTTATCTCTGTAGGCAAACTTGCTGCATGAACAAAACTTAACATTTAATCGGCCTAACACATATTTAATATTAACAATAACTAATATCTACGATTACCTCCAAAAATATTTTGTCTTAGTAGTTTCATGTCCAACCGCGATCACGGCGACGCATAAAAAAAATGTAACCTTGTAATGTTGGTTACATTACTGCCGCCTTGTGGTTTGTTTGCAGTTGCTGTAATAATATGACAGTGTTAGGTTAGGGAACGAACGTGGTGAAATTATTTATGTGTGCCAGCAAAAAAACAAATAATATGGCTGGAAGGAAAAGTAACGTGTGGAATTTTTTTACCCTAAGCAACACGCAAGAATGCAAGACTATTTGCAAATGTTTGGTTTCAACAGGCGATAATCATCGAGATCGTATAGTACCACAAACTTAAACCGTCATCTTGAGTGTACGCACACTTTGTGGAAGAGCTTCAAACTACAACATTGTCCTCCGAGGCCTGTTGTACAACTCTCAACACAACTTTCTGGCAGACAAAATGCACCTAACCATGCCATAATTGAGAGTACTTCACAAATTTCAGATAATGATTGTGTTGCTACATGTTCATCTAACCCTGATGTAAACAGGTCTAAACCGAAATTTCATAACGTGTATGAATTAATGGAAAAAAGTAAACCTTATCCTTCATCACATGCCCGCACTGTGAAAATAAATAGTCTCATTGGGAAAATCATTTGCACAGACCTTTTACCATTTAGTATTGTGGAAAACAAAGGTAGGTTGAATACTACTAATACATTGTATGCATAATTCATACGTACATCACATCTTACACATTTTTTTACATCAATTAAGATTATTTTTGTCTTAAAAATATGCTTAATTAGTAACTAGTAAGTGGATCCCAGATTTTTATTTATCTTAACAGTTTGGTCTACCACAAAAACAATAAAAACAAAGATAATTAAATTTTTTTTAACTAAATGTTTTAAAAATAAAGTTTTTAATTTTTTGAAACATGAAAAACTGTTATTGTTCCTTGTCAAGGCGGTATCAGTATTGGTATTGTCAATATCTGTAAGTTTGTATCGAGAATATCGGAAAAGGCTACACAACCATATCGGCTCACCTCTAGGCAGGATCAAAAGAAATTGGTGTACAAAGCGGGAAAACGTAATGTATGAGAAAACAAAAGTGGGGTTCTACTGTGTATAGCATTTTTCACTAATCATATTTGGTATATGAATGAAACAACGCTTACTGTCCCTCTTTTCTTTCCAATGTGTGAAGTAGACATTCGCCTTGTCTTTATTCCTTACTGTGCAGCCGTGCCTATTGTTACGAGTTGTGATCAGACAGGCTGCTCATGTAAGGATTACTAAATGAACACTTCTCTTTTGGTATATTATTATTAAAGACCTGAAAATTTAGCAAATGCGATAATGCAAAAAATAACGCAAATTTTCACATAAAACAAAAAAATTACTATTTTTTTTAATTTGACCTCATATTCCAATACGAATGCATGCAGAGTTGGTCAGTAGATTCTTCGATTTATCACCATAAACGAAAACATGAGCGCAAGTGATGATGCATCACTTTGAGTTAACATTCTAGTGCATGGCCCTGCAAAAGTTTATTTACTCACTATGAAACACCGCCGTTGTAGTGTTCACGTCTACTAAGCACCATGTTATCTATGGAATTTGCGCCAACTGGATCACTGAGTTTGTTTACATTCATAACATCCTCACGTTTAATCCAACAATTATTTATTTTTTAAAAAGCGGCGTGGCAGTGAAAAATGTGTTTGTATGCTAGTACTAATGTAAAATATATTTGTAAATTGAATTATCACATTTTTAAACTTGTATCCTTCCAGCTAACTGTATTTTTATCATACATATTCTTTGTACATATGTGCAGTAAAAAAAAAAGACACTTTTGAACAAACAAAAGTTTTGTCAGCGAGCCTAATGAAAAAAAATCTGTTGATGAAAGTTCTGATAGTTCAAAAACATAAAGGTATTTCTCTTCTTTTTTTTCTCTTAGTACAAGGCACTTTTATTATTTTTTTAAAGCAGTGCTTTTATAATTGTGAATAAATAGTTGACATTAGTCTCTTCATGAAACAATGCCCTTGCCAGTGCATTGTGGCCGTTGTTCCAGGTGTCAGGCAGAATACAAAACCTTATGTAAGAAAATGTGAAATGGCTTTCAAGGTTGTCTGTTGATAAAGGCAACTTGTGGTTTTGTCTTAAAAATGTAACTGTATATTTCTCTGGAAGTTAGGCATTTTTTGCAAGGAAATAACAATTGATAAAAAACACAGCTTTTGCATAGAAATAACACTGCCAATTTCACATTTTAAGAATAAAGTGACATTTCTCAAATTATATATCTCTTTATAAAGAGTACATGAAAAATTGGAGCAATTCTCATGCAGAAACCTGCATTTTTGTAGCAAGAAAATAACTGCTATTTTTTTTTAAATAACAGATTTTTTTTAAGTAACATATATTTAAAAAAAAAATTACACCTACTTCTTCAGGTCTCTAATTATTATAAATAAATAAGTAACCAAAATCACGCCACTCCTGACTCGCCACCAATTAACAAAGTTTAGGACACTGGGTCATTTCTTTAAAAAACAAACTCTACTGTATTTACAAATAGAATATCTGGCAAACCTACATACAACTAAACTGAATGTAAAAAGTAGCCCTTGGTATGAATAAAGTAAGCAAACATTTGGAGCAAGTAGAATAACACAACTTCACACAGAATTTTTTAATTACAAACATAAATCACAAGAACTGAGAAACAAACACAATCTTTGACTACTACACAACATTGTAAAATTATCTATGTATTATGAGCTGGTCGAAACTGAAATTTAATCCCAAACTTCAATTCTTCTGTAAATGTTAGATGACAAATTCTGTTATTTCACTAACATCAACATAGGGTAAAATGATCAGTAATTCAACAAAGCAAGATTTAACCTCGTTCACTGCACATAAACAACTATACTCTCATAACTCTAAGCTTAAATGTTTGAAGAGGTATGTAGGTAACAGAATACAATCTAAGAGAAATGGCAGGAATAGGCCGCTAGGCTGCTGATCACATTATACAATGTAGACAGCATGCAGATGTACTCACAAGGTGGTGCTCGTGAATACACACAAAGTGGACGAGCACATTTTCTATGCAGATGCCGACACTTTGCTAGCACAGTGTGCCGCCACTCGCTGCCTGACGACACTGGCCCCGCCAGCAAAACGTCGCATGACCGCATAGCTGCGTGGGAAATGTGTTCGTCCGACTTTTGTTTGTGTGTGTGAATCTACGAGTACCGCCCTGTTAGTACTTGTGCATTCCGTCTACTTCCTGTAATGGAATCAGAATACAAACTAAGAAACACGTTGTTTAATTACAAAGAAAAATTTACATAACAAAATAAATTAAATACAAAAGTTTTAAGCACACTCACATATATTAAAACTTGTTACTTTACATTACACAATTTCACTCTTCTGAACATAGATGGACACAAACATGTTTGCATTCAGCTATGTACACGATTGACAAAATCAAAACTTTGGAAAGATGCAGTTTTCAAATACTGTATATAATTGATTGTAAGCCAACCCCTAACTTTTAAACCCTCGGAAAAAGAAAATAACATGATACCAAATGTAAGCCGAATTGCGGTGAGGTCATTGATTGTGCCAGAGTTTTCATATAGGGTGTCTGATTTTGTCGGAGGGTTTTATTTGCATGTGCGAGCACGCATGTGTGTGAAGGAAAGGGGCAGAAGTGGCAAAAAGATATCAATACGAGGGCTGATTCAGAAGTCATGGCAACTATTGTGTATCTCCCAAAAATGATCTAACTCAGGAAATGTACTACGTACAGTTGAAAGTGTACTACATCTACGTTTTAAAGGTGACACCATATGGGGTATGGATGCAGTAATGTCAGGCCAGGAACAGAGACAATCATGGCTGCTTGAAATCGTCATTTAATTGATTTATTCTCGTACATTCTGTATACACTCATTTGAACAGGTACGTATTGTATGTGTACAAGCGGTTTAACATCCTACAAAGTAGTCTCCGAGG
This sequence comes from Clitarchus hookeri, assembly GCA_002778355.1. Taxonomy (NCBI): domain Eukaryota; kingdom Metazoa; phylum Arthropoda; class Insecta; order Phasmatodea; family Phasmatidae; genus Clitarchus; species Clitarchus hookeri. The sequence goes on from NQII01008366.1 coordinate 51,224, forward strand.
TTGTCCACGGTTCGTTGCCAGCGATGAGGCAGATGGGAAATACCACCGGCGGCATGAGATCCATCAGTGTGTGCTACCTCTCGTCGAAATGCTGTGATGATGTCTTGTTTATTGGCAAGGCATTTACTACGCAATGGCCTCTTCACTCTGGGAATAAGATCGTAGTCACACAGACTAAGATCAGGAGCATAGGGAGTGTGTCGCAACCCCTCCCATCCACAACGCCATAAACAATGTGTAACACTACCTGGTGTCCGAGGTCTAGCGTTGTCATGCAAGACTATAGCATTGCCCTACAGTTCAGGACATTTCTCTCGAACTGCACGATGAAGATGGTTCCACTGAAATGACAGGTAGTACTGTGCATTTACAGTACAGCCATCACGAACTGGATGACGCACTAAGACACCTCAACTTTCATATTCCAAAATGATCATTAACTTTGTGGGTGACGGTTTTTGTCGTACCTTGTGTCTCCGTGGTGATCTCGGATGACACCATTCATTGAACTGTCGCTTCAATTCGTGTTCGTATACTCGTGCCCATGTTTAATGAACTGCAATGATGTGGTTCAGTATGCAATTACCTTCACGGTGAAAGCGTTCCAGATTGATATGACATGTATCATGTCAGGTCAAGTTCTCTACCTCAGCTAAGTGATGTGGCACCCACTTGGCACAAATCTTCATACATTTAAGTCCCGCCGTAGGATTTGGCACACTGACAACGCAGGGATACCTGTATGCTGGGCTAATTCCATAACAGTCCAGTGAGTGTCATCCATTAGGCACTGATCGACCAAAGCCACTCGTACGTCGTGCTCAGCTGAGACAGCACGTTGGTCGGCTGTTAACTCTCTACCCAGTTTGAAGGCCTCTACCCAACTTACCACTGTACGACAGGGTATAGCGTGATTACCCAATGCTTCCTGTAGCTCTGCACGACTTTCACCTCCATTGCGGCCGTGGAGTATGGCAATCATGATTCATGATGTATGCACACTGTCTATCATGATGTATGTGCATGCTGTTTGACTTTGGTTACGTCCATTCTGCACCGCTTTCATCCAACAACTGACATAGGGAACGTTCTCGCGGCTGGACGCATGCACTCATATCCCATCTGATGGCAACAGCAGTTCGACATGGGGTAGCACACATTGACAAACCTCTGAGACTACTTTGAAGGATGTTAAACAGTTCGTACATGTACAACACATACCCGTTCAAGAGTGTATTCAGAATGTACAAGAATAAATCAATTAAATGGTTACTTCATGCTGCCATGTTTGTCTTTGTTCCTTGCTGGACATTCCTGCATCTCCTTTAAAACTTACTTTCGTACACTTTCAACTGTACATAGTACGTTTCCTGTGTTAGAGATCATTTCCGGGAGATACACAATAGTTGCCACGACTTCTGAATCAGCCCTCGTATTAGGTACCACAAATTGTACTAGACTATTAGCCAGTAAATTCTTTGTTAATTTTCCTTTTGTTTGTTTCATATTAATATAAACGTACTTATTATCAAGTGCCAAAATTATGGTCCCTTCAGGGTTGCAATAATAATGACTCATACTATGGGAAAGGGAAAAAATAAGGAGCGAATAGTTATACAACAACAGCAAGATGAATTTAATGGGTGTGAGTGCACTAATTGGTGGAGATAGGGTGATGAANTCGCCAAAGTGACAGCAAGTATCACACAAGTATACTTGGACAATAGATACGTGAGACTGTGGGAAAATCAGAGCCACTGCACAAAGCTCGAGTATGATGAGACAAAACAGAATTAGAAACAAAATTGTAAATGCTAGCAAATAGCAACGTAACATGACACTACCACATTCCAGTGTGTTCCCAGACAATGTACGAGAACTGAGTAAAGGATGTACTAGTCTAACATGGCCTCACCTCCTGCAACAACTGACTTCTGTGAGAACCACAACTTTTATAGCATGCGTACTGTCCACGACCTGCATTCCAAGTCAGTGGGAAAAGCTACGACACCTACGTATGTAATACAGCAATTGGCACAGTAACATACTGTAATAACGGTGTGTTATAAAACACACAATACTTCTTCCTCAGCCGAGATTCAGAAAATAAATACAAGCGATTCACTCCAACTCCAACACCACACAACACGAAGCAACATTCTTCAAGATACAGCCTTGCTCTTGAGCTCAACCACCCACACTTCACTCATCATCCATCTCTTCTTTTGCAGAGAGGAACAACTTCTGGACAGTGAATGTCAGCCTCCCTGTAACATGACAAGGACCAACAACAAACTGTCAACACATTCATTGTCATTCTGCTCATACCTCAGCACCTCTCCTTCACATCCCCTTACAGCTCTCTCACTTATCATTCCAACCAACATTTTGTCTTTCATTCACCAATGTTCTAAGTTTCTATATATCAAAATCTACAGCGAAAAAATGCAGAAAACTGTTCAAGTTTGAAAGGATTTGATACAGGACAATAAAACAGTTGCCAATCCTTCATCATTCATGCATTAGAATGACTAAAAAATTTTTTTTTATGAAAATGTTAAACATCTATTATTTTCCAGGAGACTAATACAAAAACTATACATGTACACAATAGATAGGAACTTTGCTTTCACAGCCAAAAAATATGTGTACAGTGAGGAAAAACATAACATATGAACTTGTGAGTTTGTCACATGCACTCGACTCTAAATTTACTAAGTAAGTAAGCAAATTGTAAACATGTGCTGGTAATTATCACTTTTCTGCAGTAAAACAAGTTAAAATCATAAGTTTTTCATTTGTTATAAATGTCTGTATTCAATGATGACATTTTTCATTTCCTTCAAAATATTATTCCTGATTGTCTGAATATTTTTCTACCCCCATAAAGCTACATTTGTTTACATTTGAACAGATACGTGTGTTGTCCGCGGTTTGGAACAGAACGGGAAAGTAACATCTGTTCATGGTGCCAGCCCTTCCTGTTAAGAATATCTACTGTGTCTACACATGGGACTGGAGGAAGTTGATTATTGATCTGCTGTTTGCTTTGTGAGCATGAGAGAGAGAGAAGTGTGGTGTGGCATGCTACGAGAGGAGTGAGAGAGACAGGATGAGAAAGGAAGCGGTCAGAGGGACGTGAGACAAGAGTGTAGAAAGAGGACGGCAGAGGGGAGTAGTACAGTGATCTCCAGGCTTTGTGTGTGTGAGGCAGAGAGAGATAATGAGTGGAGATGCCCACTACTTGGCAGGCAACTAACTCCCTCACGCCTCTTCCACAAACTTGGCGGAGGGGAAGGAATGGAGGAGAAAGCAAGAGCGCGCCTGGTGATCATTACATAATGCCGCTGTCAGACATCTTGAATTTTTGTATTAACTTGTCGCTGCAAACACGTACCTAGTTTACGGCATTCCTTAAACCCAGGATCAACAAGGGCAAATAAAATAACAAAAAAATTATGGGGCACAATAAATTTTGTTATAAAGATAACGTGCTATAGCGATAATATACTTTGCCATTGTCGACTATTGTTATAAAGTGGTTCCGCTGTATTAACATGTATTACGTGTAATGTGCTATGTTGTATATAATAAATATGATAAATTGTAAAATAATAATCGTAAGAACTATCGTAGTTATCTTCTCATGGTTGGATCTTTAGACAAAATATACAAACTTTGTTTGAAAAAAACAGTGGAATTTGAGAATCTTTTTCACTGATGCCTTTGTTTCCTGCACTGGTGATGAAAGGGCTTCCTTACATGGGGAAAGCTTTCAATGTTCACTAAGTGAAAACTTACCAACTGAATAAACTGAAGAATAACTCAGAACTATCATAGGAAGCTGGAGAGAAGGCAACTCTGGGAAGAGGGGTGGTGGTGGGGCCGCAGAGCCGGACCCTCGCTAATATGCGCATCCACACTAACGGTACAGCTATGCTACAAGCCACTACAAAAAAGTAGGAACTTAGTCGGCTTCGTTGTGTAGTGTTGTTGCGCTGTCAGTGATACGGGAGTGTCTGACAAGTCTTAGAAGAGGGTTACACATGGAGCCCGTGTCGAAGACAATTCAGTGAGGCACAAAACATTATTGGACATACAATACAAGAATGTGATGAGGCGCGTGATGGATAAGCGAAACATTCTTTAAACCAAGCAAACCCGTGTGCATATAACTATGCAGGTATTTCTGTTTGTACAGTTAGTAGGAAAGTACTATAGTTGTCGATACATCACTGTTAACAAGAGGAAAAAATCTCTTGCGTCCCAAAGAAAGACACGTTAAATGTAATGATTTTGATATGAGGGTAATAAGGGATCTATTATGCAGTAGAGAAGAGAGTACGTACAGGTCCCAAACCGCTGAGTGCCAAGTTGACTTTCCATGGTGAGTGCACACTTTGAGGCACATTTAGAAAGAAATGGGATTTCAGTGGAAAAGGTGTGGCAACAAAAGAAACATTTTAATATAGCGCCCAAATATTGTCCATTGTCCACTGGCACTGTAAATATTTAAAATAAGTGCAACATTACAGAGAAGAGAAGTCGCCAATTGTCTACCTCGATGAATCATGGGTGGACAGTAATTTAACCTTCAACAAATGTTGGCAAATAAGGATCAGTTTGGTGTTCTGACTAGGGCGGAGCCGATACCGGTACCAATAATTCAAAACCGACTAATATCGTAATTATCGGAATTGTTTGCAATTCATGTTTAAATTGTTGATACTATAACCAATATTTTGCCCTAAGAATCTAAGATGATGCAATTTTCATCTTGCCATAATTGGAGTGGATTAGCTCACTATTTGGTTTTATTAAAGTAATAACTATTTTTAAATTAGTTTTTACTTAAGTACCTAACTGGCTGTGTTTATTTCTAAAGCAAAATTAGGCACGTTTTGCATGATTGTTTACAAAACATGTGTACAACAAAACAATAGCAGCTACCATTTGTGTTTACTTAATTATATCTCTGTAGGCAAGCTTGCAGCATAAACAAAACATAACATTTAATCGGCCTAACACATATTTAATATTAACAATAACTAATATCTACGATTACCTCCAAAAATATTTTGTCTTAGTAGTTTCATGTCCAACCGCGATCACGGCGACGCATAAAAAAAATGTAACCTTGTAATGTTGGTTACATGCCGCACATTACTGCCGCCTAGCGGCGCCATTCCGACAGTTTGTCTTTTTTTTTGTTTGTTTTGTTGGTTTGTTTGCTGTTGCTGTAATAATATGACAGTGTTAGGTTAGGGAACAAACGTGGTGAAATTATTTACGTGTGCCAGCAAAAAAACAAATATGGCTGGAAGGAAAAGTGACGTGTGGAATTTTTTTACCCTAAGCAACACGCAAGAATGCAAAACTGTTTGCAATATTTGCAAATGTTTGGTTTCAACAGGCGATAATCATCGAGGTCGTATTGTACCGCAAACTTAAACCGTCATCTTGAGTGTACGCACACTTTGTGGAAGAGCTTCAAACTACAACATTGTCCTCCGAGGCCTGTTGTACAACTCTCAACACAACTTTCTGGCAGACAAAATGCACCTAACCATGCCATAATTGAGAGTACTTCACAAATTTCAGATAATGATTGTGTTGCTACATGTTCATCTAACCCTGATGTAAACAGGTCTAAACCGAAATTTCATAACGTGTATGAATTAATGGAAAAAAGTAAACCTTATCCTTCATCACATGCCCGCACTGTGAAAATAAATAGTCTCATTGGGAAAATCATTTGCATAGACCTTTTACCACTTAGTATTGTGGAAAACAAAGGTAGGTTGAATACTACTAATACATTGTATGCATAATTCATACGTACATCACATCTTACACATTTTTTTACATCAATTAAGATTATTTTTGTCTTAAAAATATGCTTAATTAGTAACTAGTAAGTGGATCCCAGATTTTTATTTATCCTAATAGTTTAACCTATCACTGAAACAATAAAAACAATGACAATTAAAATTTTCATTAACTAAATTTTTTAAAAATAAAGTTTTTAATTTCTTGAAACATGAAAAACTGTTATTTTTCCTTGTCAAGGCGGTATCGGTATTGGTATCGGCAATATCGGTAAGTTTGTATCAGCAATATCGGAAAAGGCTCAAAAACCATATCGGCTCACCTCTAGTTCTGACTAGGAGTACATCAAATTGCTTAATTATTGTGCAAGCAGGAACTGAAGATGGATTTCTGGACGGCACTTTACTAATATTTAAGGCTGGAAAGTCATTTGGAGACGATCGTGGTCAGATGAATGCAGACAATTTTCAAAAGTGGACTAGAGAAATGTTATTTCGTAATCTCCCTGAAAAAAGTGTTGTCGTTTTAGACAATACTTCTAATCACTGCATGCAAAGAAACAAACCCCCAACAAAGTATTGTGTCAAGAAGGGAATAATAAATGGGTTGGAATATAACAATTTAGAATTCTGCGAAAACATGAGGAAGTCTGAATTTTTCAGCCTAATAAAAATTCATAAAGGCAGTGAAAAAACATACTGAATAGATGAGATTTTGAAATTGCATGGTCATGACGTAATTAGGTTACCTCCTTATATGAGCGGATTCAACGCCATCAAGCTCACATGGGCAAAGGCCAAGATATAGTCCATACTGTATAAGAAGGCCGTTTTCTGACAGGTCTGCGAAAGTAGCGCCACTGTTTACGTCTGACTACATGTGACTACGTATCCTTCCGCCATCAGCTGGTCCGTCAAGTCGGGGCTGTATTTTTTATCAACACGCTGTCAGCTAATCCACTTGCCATTGTACTGTTATGCTAAACAAATTTTAAGATACTTTAAGACTGACATCTGTCTAAAAAAATAAGTAGGTTATACAAGTAAAAATATAAAATGTTGCAAATAATTAAATATTTGCTAACTCTTTTTTAATTTGTCCGAGATAGTGAATTTGGGTTAACATTTGCGAGACGGTCTGTTGTATCTATTATCACACTTTGGGCGTTATAGCTAATATATTCGAGTTGGAAATATGTGACATGGAATAAGATTAGAATTGTTTAAAAACTATTCACGCGTCTCACTTACTACAAACAAGGAAATGGGTTTCATGAGAACAATATGGCGTATAATTTACGTAGATGAACGATTACCGGCCGAATATAAATGACTTTTACTCCAAATCATTTTACATGAAATATATGTTACTTTAAAAATTATGCAGAGCTCGTGGAAAAATATAACTATTGGCATTTGTTTGTAAATTCGTTATATATCGCGCAACAAAGAGGTTAATTTCTGGCTGGTAATACCTCGCATAATATCCAAGAGATCGCGCGCACAGCGCGTCACGGCGAAGTTTGAGCCGCTGTTTTTGGATAACAGATAGCGTATTATTTTAAGTTGATTGTTCTTAGATTACGGGCTGGAAATATATTTCAAATTCGTGTCGTTTCGTCAAATTAATAGAAAAATAATTCCACCATATTATGCAATATTTCTATATGCTTTTCAAATTAATATCAAGGACGTGTTGAAAGCGAGGTTGGAGAGGGATGATACGACGTGAAAAAACTTTCTGAAGTTAGCACAACTTCAGAAAACTTTTCCGCGTCGTATCGTTCTATTGTACATTTCATTTTGAACACCTATACATAACTACATTATCACGAAGTTTAGTTTTTAACACTAACAACCATTGTTTTGTGTCCTTGTAAAATAAAATGCATTAATAAATGTAAGAACTCTTTCTTACCCGCGTATTTTCTGCTTTTGTGATGTGCATTGGCAGTGCACTCAGAATAGCCAACGTAATTTTAACTTTTGTTCGTTCGTGCATCAGCTGATACAGGATTTTGTAAATGGCACTTTGTTTGTTTCGTAAACGTTAAGTTGCCACTCACTGACTGTCAGAAAGTGGCCTTCTTATACCGTATGGACCATACTTGTGCACAAAAACAATGTCACAGAAGACTTCAGTCTAGCAAAGCTCGAAGTTGCAATAAGAAGAGTGATTTCCTTTGTCACCAAGCAAGACTGGGAAGGTTATTGTTCTCACGTTCACAGGAATGCTACTGGGAGACTGATGGGCGGATGGAAGAAGCTATCGACAGTTTTATTATATGTGAGGACAATGACAGTGATTCAAGTGATGAAGATATTTCCTCATCTGAATCAGAGCTTGCTAATCCCTTGTCAGGCACGGCATGTCCTATGCATACTTCAAGAGAATTTGTGTGTGCTATTTTTGTTTTCATTATTTGCCAACACGTTGACACTTCATATTTTAGGATTGGATCAAATTACAAAGGTATGAAACTGTATACATTGCTTCTTTGTGTTTTTTTTTCACTTGTGTCTCAGAGTGCCTTTTGTGTTTGTATACACACACATTTTCGTGGTTTTGTTTACTGTTTTACATGTGTTTGCAGAGATAACTTATTTACATTATTTTATTGCTTTTAGGTTTTATATACTAATAATTTGGTTATTCAGATATGTAACGCACAACCATCGCAATAAAGTGTGTGTGCGAATGAGGCCTTGCATATTAGACGACATTTACTCGTAATGCGATGTTTTCAGTGCGTCAGAATGTAGCCACCTTCCTGGGTTTAACAATAATTAATTATAAGCCCAAAGGAACAAATGTCTCACTTAGACGTGCTACCAGTCAAGTGTTGGAGCGAATGTTTTCAGAACCACAGGTACATGCACGCTGGCTGGGAAAGGCGGGGAAGGAGGCTGCACTCGGTGACGAACCCCCGCATTCCTTTGCCTTGCCTTCTCATCGTCTGCCTACAATACCTGCCACATTTTATATATGTCAATAGGCAGAAAACTATCTGTAGTTGATACGTCAGCAGAAGCGCAGATTCAGTCAACATCAGCAAATTTGACAGAAGCAGATTTTAATCGGCTCAGCTCTAAAGGAGTTCAAAAGTAATAAAAGTGAATATAAGTGAAATGATAGTGGACACATACCAAGTGCGCTGACGAACCAGGTGGGCTTGTTCTCCCAGACGACGCCGAGGAAGAAGGCAGGCACACCGGTGATGGTGATGAGGACGCCCATGCCCACCTCGTACGGTACGTAATAGCACGGCACGAACACCAGGAAGGCACATATGGCCACAAACACGATGGGTATCCAAAGCGACACCTGCAACAGTACACACACAATGCTGTCCATCCTCTCTGCAGTTGGCACTACAGCTCGGGGTACGCTGTCCGAGAACCCTGGCTCGCATTGCCTCCAGTGTCTCGACAACTCCACCTCCACGCAGCGACTAACCACTGCTGTAATAGACACTGATACATGTAGCAAATGGGAAATTTAACATTTGAGAAGTATTCAAAAATTCTCACTAAATTCTGAAAAAATTAAAAAAAAAAAGCAAGGTTTTGCAGAAAAAACCTTCTCTGGCATTCCAGCATGAGCAGTTTTTTACATAAAAGATTTTCTTGCAAGCAGAGGATAAATAAAAATATGCAAGTAACAATGAATAAATTTTATTTGTGAATTTACATTTGATTTTACTATCAATTTCAGCAATTTTTTGTATAACACTGTAATATTTACCTGAGTACAGAACGACAACAAAAATATGGTTGCTAAACAATAAGATCATTCTGAAGACAGACTCAAAAATATGAAAACACAAAATTTTTACATGGTAAAAATTTATTCCCCCCAAAAATTTTTACATATTAATCTCAACAATTGATGAAACTCTTGCTTCTCTCCAGAAATGCAACACAGAAATGTAATGACATATGTTGCTAGCATGTACCTTATTTACCTGAATGTACCACAAAGTTTATTTCACTTTTCACTTCCAAAAACTTGAGGGCTGTTTCATTTTTGCATACTAAAAACTCTGAGGTTAATGTTTTTGCTAGAGTGGCAGCAAGTGATGGTCAATGTTTTTGAAGACCTTTGTTTCATTACAGTATACATATCCTGTGTATTTCTGACTTCAAAGAATTCTGCTTCCTTAAACTTTTATTCAAGTGCCAAGATAAAATACTTATGCTGAATTTATACAAAAAAAGGAACATTTTATAGCTTTAGACTATGAACCCCAGCCTACTTGACGAAATGTTGGTTGTGTGTGTCAATCCACTAAATGGGAACTGGAGTTGGAATAAGAAACAAGCACCGATAACAAAAGAATAGGAATCAACCAGAAACTAAACATTTTGGAACTGACCGTCACTAACATTTATTGTTGTCAAATTTTGACAAATGTATCCTAATATCCTAATACACATCACTAAGAAGTTGTAAATATATATATATTTTTTTTTTTTCTGTTAAAACTGTAAATTTATTGTATCCTGTAATACATGTGTTTGTATGAATGCTTTCAAATTTTTTTTCAAGCGGTATCAAGATGAAAACATTGACTGAAAGATAAAACAGAAATGAAAACATCACTTTTACAGTTTCAAAATACAGAGGAGAGACTATCTACCGTTATCAGGGTACTGTCAAAAAAATTCCATATATATATATATATATATATTTGTAATCCTTACAGTTTGGCATTACTAAAGTTCAGTTGAGGAGAAGTAATTTGTATTGCCACTGGAAAATATGATGCTTACGAGAGCGTGCACTGTTTTCATTAGCACTTGGGCAACACACGACAACGGACTTACTTATTTTCCGCCTATAATAATGTGCAAAACAAGGGAATACACTGCTTGGAAACACACATTAATTGTTGCAGTTTTTCTGCTAACTTTATAAAACACCGCAGTGGCATTATTAAATCAAGCATTTTCCTTTTAATGACATATGGAAAGGAGAAAGGGAACGTTAATAAAAACATTGCGTGCCTGCGCCCATCTCCTGTATAATTTCATATTTTTACACAAATGTAATGGCCTGCCTCTTGTTTCCACTCATGTTAGAATCGCAATCCAGAAAAGTGTCCAAAAAAAGTATCGAAAATCCAAATCCAAGTGAAATATTGTGATGAAGTCACCAATAAATATAAATATAAATCGTAGCCGAAAATTAAAACTTATAGCACTAGACAGTCAACAACATAGGTAACAAGCAAACTTCTTAGGAATAATAAAGATACCAAGATAGGTGGAACAGCAGAGGGGGGAAAAAGGGTAAAAGGTGAAGTTTTTTTTGTCGCTTGCCATGCGAATTGGTGTCGACTGCTGCCAGATGGCAGGGCGTTGAATGTGCCATGCTGTGCATGTGTATCTCAGCGGACAAGTACAGTGCTGAAGAAGAGAACTGCACCAACTGAGGCGGGGCTGTAGAACAGCTGTCAGGTCAACGACCTTGCTCGTGTGCTGCATGCTAGTGATGGTACATTTTAATGAAATTCTACAGCATTTCTCCCCCCCCCCCCCCNCGAAGGTAGAGTCCAAGCAACCAATGTTGTTTTCTTAATGTTCCAGTTTTCAAATGTGTTTTAATACATGTCCATGTCAATTATTTTGTTTTGAAAATTTTTTGACCAAGTGTTATTTTTTTTTTTACGGTTTCCCAGAATTGATCTATACAAACGAGGTTCAAGTGTATTGAAAAAAAAAAACAACTATTGAAAGAACTATTCAGCAAAAGCCAGATGTAAATATTTTGGTAGAATGCCACATTTTGCATCAGTTCATCAATTTCACAGCATAAACTTATACAGTGGACTCTCGATGTACCGACAACGCATGTACCGATAAACCATATCCACATTTAATTTTCCGTGGTCCCGGCAAAATTGCTATATAAATAATGATAGAATTACCCGCTTGTTATTTTATTGGATGTATCATCGTTCAAAGTATCTTTCAGTCTTGTCACTGAAGATTTTCTGGAACGATCGTTTTTGTGTTGGTTGTTTATGCAAATGTCTAATAACTGGGTGTGAAATATGTTAATCGCCGCTGTGTGGTACTCTTCTCCAGTTCAGCTTATGGTGTTGGCGACTCTGTAGACAAAGGCGCGGGTGAGTCTCGAATGCTACCTCCCCTCACACACCTGACGTGAAGGGAAGCTGTAACCTAGCAACCTGCGTAACGTACTTGCTCTCTCTCTCTCTCTTATCTTCTTTCTGTCTCTCTTTCAGCAGCGCACGTTTCTTTCGCCCCTTACATGCCATCAAGTGGCGAAGCTGTCGTCTAACAAAGAGAATATATATACATATTTCTCTATCTCTCTCTCTGCCTAGCGTGTCTGATTCTACGCTGGCGATCATAGAAATGTTATAATTTTATCAAAGTTATATGCTGCCCTAAATAGTTGCATTCGCACCAACTTCCCTAGAATTTCAAAGCAAATAGTTTTGCCTGTAAATGTTAGGCAATGAGGAATTACTTTTTTGAACAGATGTTTTCTTTTGTGTTTAAAGGTCTTTTTCTCAGCAAAGTTGGTGTGTAATCGTATCTGGCGTAAAATCAACATGATATTTAAACAAAATATAAATTTAACTCAAAAGGCAGCATCTTCCGAATAAAATGATGTGTCCTCCCCTTATCGCCAAAAATGGTTTTAACATTGAGCGACTTGTATTACCAAATATAAAGTTCATTTTCAGTAGCTTACTGCGGGAAGATCGGCAGATTTATATTAATTTATTTCGATATCCACACATCTTCTGAATAAACTTATATCCTGGAAGGGCATATTTGACACCTGTTGTCGTCAAATAATGCATAAGCACCGAGCCCAAGCCCAGCATAACTCGCAACAGGCGTTTAAGTGTACGGGAAAAACAGAGGATGTATTTTTGATTGATTAACTATCAAAGACTGCGAAGAAATAAATTTTAAACACCTTATTTATTCATCTCTGTCTTAAAATCACATTTTTTAAAAGTGAAATATTATTAATTACTTGAACTACGTTTTTGCCATGCAACACGAGCACGGCATCGCCACCTAAGTGTAGATTGATCAAGATACATATGTGGCTTGGATTGTGTAAGCTTCGGCTACCCTTTGTTTCCTCCCTTTACACAGCTGGCGGGAGGGAGCTAGTTGCCCCCCCTCTGTGTGCCAATAGCTTTGCAAGGGGAGGGGTAGATGTTCCCCTTCTCTTGCTGCTGGGCTCCCCCTCCACCGTCTCGGCCGTCGTGAACTCACCATCTGGTCAATAACCTCTCCACGCGGTGTGCGCGGGACATTCAATATTCTGTATCATATTATTTTCTTTTTCAGAGTGTTTTAAAGTCTGAGGACAGCTTGCATTCTGTGTCAGATTACAATTGATCATGTATTGTATTTTATGATGTTATATTCTTGGTTTAAAAGAGTTGAGGTGAACTGTTTTTAAATGTATTATCTACAGCAATACATATTACTAATACATAATGCAGTTAACCTTTAAAAAAAATTCAGATTTTTATTGTGTTTATTAGTTACACTAATTCACAGATAATGTACAGCTCTCGATATACTCAACATAAAGTTTAATAAGGTTAGAAGTTCTATTTTATTGATGTAAATGTCAAACCCGCATCTACTGAAATTCTGAATGTACGGAAATTTCTTGACAGTCCCTTGAAAAAAGGTAGATCTAGAGTCCACTCTATCTGTAACTTAAAAAAAAAACTGGGTGAATTAATTTATGTAACTTTGTTTGCATAATTTTTAGGGTATAAGAATTCAAAAAAGATTCCACTAAATAACTTGATTGTATTTATTCATGTTTCCCACCATAAAAGACATTTTGGTTGAAATAAAGTACTCATCCTTTCAGAATTTGGTTTTCTCCAGCAATGCTATACAGCCCTAGATTGTTTTCTGATGTGTAGCTGTTTAAAATATTTTGCTCTTTAGTGTTTAGAACTTTGCATGGCCACAGAAAACACTAGCTAACATCACAAAGACAAATCGTGTAGAGTGAAATTCAACAGAATAAAACATGAGGTAAACACGAACACAAGCGTCTGAATTCACAAACGAATATTTCTCGTGAAGGGAACAAGAACCCATGACATTGGAAGGGATCAAGGGCACACCGCACTCAATTCAAACACAAACACCAATTTAAGCTGTTTTAATGTCTCATTCGATACTATAGAAAGTAATTCTGACAAGCAATTGATTACGCTAACATTCTAAAAATCTATTCAGCACAAACTATTGAACTTAATTGCTCAAACCAACTATGTTTTTTTGCTCCAATGCCAATCTTGCACAAATATTCTGCTTTTTTTTTGTGAAGTGGGGGATTATTTGATTTCAAATAACTAAAGCAAACTTTGCAAAGATTTTGCAACTTCCAAAAAACTGGTGTCCCTAGTAGAGGTGAGCCGATACGGTTTTTGAGACTTTTCCGATATTGCTGATACAAACTTACTGATATTGCTGATACCAATACTGATACTGCCTTGACAAGGAAAAATAACATTATTGCACGTTTCAAAAGATTAAAAACTTAATTTTTAAACATTGACCTAAATAAAATTCTAATTGTCTTCGTTTTTATTGTTTCAGTGATAGGCCTAACTCTTACGATAAATATAAATCTAGGAACCACATATTAAGCTTAATCATATTTATAAGACAAAAATAACCTCCAAAAGCATGTCATTAAGCAATGAAACTCTTAAAAAAAAACATAACACTTCAAATGGTGCGTTCATTCAATGTGCCATTTTAAGTTTGTGGTACTATAGAACCTTGATGATGTACCGCCTCTCGAAATCAAACTTTTGCAAATATTATAAACAGTTTTGCATTCTTGCGTGTTGCTTGCGGTACAAAGATATTCCACTAATCACTTTTCCTTCCAGCCATTACATTTGTTTATTGCTGGCACACGTAAATAATTTCACCATGTTCGTACCCTAACCTAACACCGTCATATTACTACAGTAACAGCAAACAAACCAACAATAGAAACAACAAAAAAAAGACAAACTGCCACAATAGCGCCGCTAGGCGGCAGTAATGTGCAGTATGTAACCAACATTACAAGATTGCATAAGTTTTTTTTATGCATCGTCGTGTTCGCGGTTTGTCGTGAAACTAATAAGACAAAATATTTTTGGAGGTAATCGTAAATATTAATTATTTTTATTATTATATATGTGTTAGGCAGGTTAAATGTTGTTTTGTTCATGCTGCAAGCTTGCCTACATAGATAAAATTCAGTCAACGCAAATGGTGGCTACTATTGTTTTGCTGTATACATGTTTTGTAAACAATCATGCAAAACGTGCCTAATTTTGCTTTGGAAATAAACACAGCCAGTTAGGTACTTAAGTAAAAGCCAATTTAAAAATAGTTATTATTTTAATAAAACCAAATAGTGAGCTAAGCAACTCCAATTATGGTAAGTTGAAAACAGCATCATTTTAGATTTTTAGGGCAAAATATTGGTTATAATATCGGCGATTTAAACATGAATTGCGCACAATTCCGATAATTACGATATCGGCCGGTTTCTATATATCGGTACCGGTATCGGCTCAGCCCTAGTCCCTAGCCATACTAGGGTGTAGTCCCAACGAACTTTAAAAAACAAATTACAGTAATGTCTTTACTTGCACTTCATATTGATATGTTAAAATGTATTCAAGTCTCCCCAATACTTCAGCTCTGGTAACATTTTCATTGCACTGTGAGGTGGCCGACCTACGAAACTTGCCGTCGAAATACCGAGAAGAACATGGTGATGCCAACAAAGCACCAATTCTCAAATAAAAAGCTGTCAAACCAAGCTTTACCATGCCTTTCACCCTCGGTACGCTAGTTCTGCAGCTGTTTCGTTACCGACATTCTATCTTACGCGCACTGCAAGCTGGTTTCCCAGCCAACCAAACCCTCACCACACATAATAAGCAACACACAGTCGACTACCTGGACAGCTTGTCCACAAGTCATAACCTCTCCCACAGGCCAACTTGTCCACATGGATCTTGTTCACTTCCGAGTTTCAGCCACATCCTACTCTTCGTGGCTGAAACTCAAAAGCCAATTAGACTCTGACAATGGCTGCGAAAGCCTGAAAACTCTATTTGTTCAGAGGTGTAGACAACTCACTTTGATGGGACGGGTCATGTGTGGGCACTTGTACCGCAGCCACAAAATCCCGCCGACTGAAAGCATGATAAAGAACGATTCGACAAAGCTGGAGTACGTAATGAGCACGTGGACGTCACTTGTGCACAACATGATGAGCGATAAAAGGTTCTGAAACAAACCACAAACACACAACGTTACAATGATCAGTGTAGTGTAGTAACCAGAAACTACAACATTTCATTACCATTTTTATCCACTAAAAACCATTTTTGTCAGAAACAAACTTATATCATTTTTGTTAGAGTATAAGTTAATGATGGGTCGAGTCTCGAAAAATCGAATTGAGTCAACAAAGATCGACTCATCACTCGAATCGAGTTTTTTTACAGCAGACATTGAGATACTGAATGTGCAAGTCGAGTCAAGGTGCCGGCCCCAGGAAGTGTAGATTCCTTCGTGGACGGACCACACCAGAACCTGTCCTCCCCCGCACTGTTACGTAATTTTTAACCTTATTTACGGTTGTGCCTACACCTACAGAACACCCACTAAATCATAATACGGGTACTCTATTCTTGTTTTATTTTTATCCTCATCACATAACGTAACATCAGTGACTGCATAGCTATGTACTCGCAGCTATTCCTAGGTGGGCGATGAAAGGGATGGCATAACCCTTAGTGTCCAGCTACGCGCTCTGGTGAGCCAGGATCAGACGCCACCAGGGTTCAAACACGTTGGCCCATGCAGCCCCCTTACAAATCCTTGTTAAGGAGACTCAGTTTTCCTAGTCTCTAGAGTAATACTGGGGCAGAGTGCCCCTTCATTTCATGTTGGCGTAACTGGCGTCAAGGTGATTGTATGTTAACCTAGAAAAATAAAGTACTTTCTGGTACACAGAGATAATTTTGGTATACCGAGCTAGTCTCGAAACTTTTGAATACCACCTCATAAATTTAGAGGTTTAATTACATTTCCTGCAACTAAAAAAATTTTCAATGCCATTCACTGACACACAATCAATCTTACAAATTGAAACACCATCCAATAATAACTGCAAATTAAATTCTTGTAACTGCTTCCAAAATATATAAAAAACAATTTCTTACCAAAAAAACTAAAGATGGCGTAGGCGTAAACCTCTTCACGTTGATGTGCGACAACATGACTGGGAAGTGGCCGTACCTTGCGCCTACAAAGCACATCCTAAGGACAGAAGATGGTGACATGTAAACACAGAGTCAATCTACGTGCCAGTAAGCACATTCCAGTATGTTGGAGGCAGGTGTGGACAGCGTGTGTGTGGGAAATGAGAGCAAACACGTGTCAGACCACGTACACACGTCACATGCACAAGCAGTGCGACTTCACACTCTCACAGCTCAACATTCCAAGCTGAAAACTGAGACGGGAATGCAGTGTGTTATGGTGGCACCAACATGCACCATGTCCCTGTTGTAGCTGCATATTCCACTGCTCAGGAAACTATGATCTACTCTATATATTTACTCAATAAAAACACGACACTGCAAATTAATCTCTATATAATACAGGTTTGACTACTGGGGATTTTATATTTCTTATACAATGCAGTTCCTTTGTATTTGGCTCTGTAGAAACCCCAAAAAAATATGGTAACATCCCAATTTTAAGAAATGTCACAATTTCTAAGCATGACTTTGTAAAATCACCAACTTCATAAAACTAAGACAGAATAAATTTGTACACTCCCAATAAACCAAAAATCATGGAAAAAGTATTTTTTTTATGTGAAGCATGTGTCTGGTTCTGAAATAATGTGATATTCAAAGAAATATTTATTTTATTCGATAGGCAGATGATGTACAAATTAATTAAACCGGAAAAATATATCAGACTCCCCTTGTCGCAGAAATTTTTTTTTTACATAGAGCACGACATAAGTTTCAGTGTATGCAAAGTCCAGTTTCAATTGCTTTTCATGGGAAAATCAGAACTTTAAAATACAAATATGTACGATAAATATATCAATGTTGACGCCCTACCTGTTCTGGTTTGCTTTTAACAGGCAGACCACGTTTTAGCTTCCCTCCCTAGGGACCGGGATGCTGGAGTCCCGTTAATGCGGGGTGTGTGCGAGGGTACGGTCTGGGCTCTATCGAGACCCTTGGGCGGCACTAGTCAGATCACAGGTCGTGTGCTTGAGCGGGTGGAAGCAGAGGTCTTTTCTGTGATATTGAGGCGTTGGATGACCTTGGTGGGTGCAGGGGCGGGTGTAGGGTCAAATCTCGGCTATGGTGGCATAGGCGGGAGTGAAGGCATTTCCCAGGGGATGTTGAAACAGGTTACGGTGATACCCCCTCTTGAGAAAAACTGCATAAAACATTACATTTATTGTCACTGTGTTTCCTAAGAAAAACCGCCAAAAAATACATGGCCAGTCAAAAAGAATGAAACAACTTCACACTGCTACCAAAAAGTAACAGATTATAACAGAACACAGTGTAGGGTGTGTATGTAAAGAAGAACTGTGGAAGCTGTATTTCTCCTTTGTGTGCTTATGGTGTTTTGCCATTGCTCCGCCAGGATCGCTAGTGTATAAAAATTGTGAGTGACCAGCAGAAAGCACATTGTGTGTTATAGGTAACGAAGACTGGTTTGATTACAGTTGTATGAAGACTTGTCCACACGTGTTTTGAAAGTAATCCACCACCTCTATGTGATGAACATACAAGTGGTACAGACAATCTGAAGAGACTAGGGTCTCGGAAGAACATCTACAAGTGGTACAGACATTCTGAAGAGACTAGGGTCTCGGAAGAACATCTACAAGTGGTACAGACAATCTGAAGAGACTAGGGTTTCGGAAGAACATCTACAAGTGGTACAGACATTCTGAAGAGACTAAGGTCTCGTAAGAACATCTACAAGTGGTACAGATAATCTGAAGAGACTAGGGTCTCGGAAGAACATCTACAAGTGGTACAGATAATCTGAAGAGACTAGGGTCTCGGAAGAACATCTACAAGTGGTACAGACAATCTGAAGAGACTAGGGTCTCGGAAGAACATCTACAAGTGGTACAGACAATCTGAAGAGACTAGGGTCTCGGAAGAACATCTACAAGTGGTACAGACAATCTGAAGAGACTAGGGTCTCGGAAGAACATCTACAAGTGGTACAGACAATCTGAAGAGACTAGGGTCTCGGAAGAACATCTACAAGTGGTACAGACAATCTGAAGAGACTAGGGTCTCGGAAGAACATCTACAAGTGGTACAGACAATCTGAAGAGACTAGGGTCTCGGAAGAACATCTACAAGTGGTACAGACAATCTGAAGAGACTAGGGTCTCGGAAGAACATCTACAAGTGGTACAGACAATCTGAAGAGACTAGGGTCTCGGAAGAACATCTACAAGTGGTACAGACAATCTGAAGAGACTAGGGTCTCGGAAGAACATCTACAAGTGGTACAGACAATCTGAAGAGACTAGGGTCTCGGAAGAACATCTACAAGTGGTACAGACAATCTGAAGAGACTAGGGTCTCGGAAGAACATCTACAAGTGGTACAGACAATCTGAAGAGACTAGGGTCTCGGAAGAACATCTACAAGTGGTACAGACAATCTGAAGAGACTAGGGTCTCGGAAGAACATCTACAAGTGGTACAGACAATCTGAAGAGACTAGGGTCTCGGAAGAACATCTACAAGTGGTACAGACAATCTGAAGAGACTAGGGTCTCGGAAGAACATCTACAAGTGGTACAGACAATCTGAAGAGACTAGGGTCTCGGAAGAACATCTACAAGTGGTACAGACAATCTGAAGAGACTAGGGTCTCGGAAGAACATCTACAAGTGGTACAGACAATCTGAAGAGACTAGGGTCTCGGAAGAACATCTACAAGTGGTACAGACAATCTGAAGAGACTAGGGTCTCGGAAGAACATCTACAAGTGGTACAGACAATCTGAAGAGACTAGGGTCTCGGAAGAACATCTACAAGTGGTACAGACAATCTGAAGAGACTGGGGTCTCGGAAGAACATCTACAAGTGGTTCAGACAATCTGAAGAGACTAGGGTCTCGGAAGAACATCTACAAGTGGTACAGACAATCTGAAGAGACTAGGGTCTCGGAAGAACATCTACAAGTGGTACAGACAATCTGAAGAGACTAGGGTCTCGGAAGAACATCTACAAGTGGTACAGACAATCTGAAGAGACTAGGGTCTCGGAAGAACATCTACAAGTGGTACAGACAATCTGAAGAGACTAGGGTCTCGGAAGAACATCTACAAGTGGTACAGACAATCTGAAGAGACTAGGGTCTCGGAAGAACATCTACAAGTGGTACAGACAATCTGAAGAGACTAGGGTCTCGGAAGAACATCTACAAGTGGTACAGACAATCTGAAGAGACTAGGGTCTCGGAAGAACATCTACAAGTGGTACAGACAATCTGAAGAGACTAGGGTCTCGGAAGAACATCTACAAGTGGTACAGACAATCTGAAGAGACTAGGGTCTCGGAAGAACATCTACAAGTGGTACAGACAATCTGAAGAGACTAGGGTCTCGGAAGAACATCTACAAGTGGTACAGACAATCTGAAGAGACTAGGGTCTCGGAAGAACATCTACAAGTGGTACAGACAATCTGAAGAGACTAGGGTCTCGGAAGAACATCTACAAGTGGTACAGACAATCTGAAGAGACTAGGGTCTCGGAAGAACATCTACAAGTGGTACAGACAATCTGAAGAGACTAGGGTCTCGGAAGAACATCTACAAGTGGTACAGACAATCTGAAGAGACTAGGGTCTCGGAAGAACATCTACAAGTGGTACAGACAATCTGAAGAGACTAGGGTCTCGGAAGAACATCTACAAGTGGTACAGACAATCTGAAGAGACTAGGGTCTCGGAAGAACATCTACAAGTGGTACAGACAATCTGAAGAGACTAGGGTCTCGGAAGAACATCTACAAGTGGTACAGACAATCTGAAGAGACTAGGGTCTCGGAAGAACATCTACAAGTGGTACAGACAATCTGAAGAGACTAGGGTCTCGGAAGAACATCTACAAGTGGTACAGACAATCTGAAGAGACTAGGGTCTCGGAAGAACATCTACAAGTGGTACAGACAATCTGAAGAGACTAGGGTCTCGGAAGAACATCTACAAGTGGTACAGACAATCTGAAGAGACTAGGGTCTCGGAAGAACATCTACAAGTGGTACAGACAATCTGAAGAGACTAGGGTCTCGGAAGAACATCTACAAGTGGTACAGACAATCTGAAGAGACTAGGGTCTCGGAAGAACATCTACAAGTGGTACAGACAATCTGAAGAGACTAGGGTCTCGGAAGAACATCTACAAGTGGTACAGACAATCTGAAGAGACTAGGGTCTCGGAAGAACATCTACAAGTGGTACAGACAATCTGAAGAGACTAGGGTCTCGGAAGAACATCTACAAGTGGTACAGACAATCTGAAGAGACTAGGGTCTCGGAAGAACATCTACAAGTGGTACAGACAATCTGAAGAGACTAGGGTCTCGGAAGAACATCTACAAGTGGTACAGACAATCTGAAGAGACTAGGGTCTCGGAAGAACATCTACAAGTGGTACAGACAATCTGAAGAGACTAGGGTCTCGGAAGAACATCTACAAGTGGTACAGACAATCTGAAGAGACTAGGGTCTCGGAAGAACATCTACAAGTGGTACAGACAATCTGAAGAGACTAGGGTCTCGGAAGAACATCTACAAGTGGTACAGACAATCTGAAGAGACTAGGGTCTCGGAAGAACATCTACAAGTGGTACAGACAATCTGAAGAGACTAGGGTCTCGGAAGAACATCTACAAGTGGTACAGACAATCTGAAGAGACTAGGGTCTCGGAAGAACATCTACAAGTGGTACAGACAATCTGAAGAGACTAGGGTCTCGGAAGAACATCTACAAGTGGTACAGACAATCTGAAGAGACTAGGGTCTCGGAAGAACATCTACAAGTGGTACAGATAATCTGAAGAGACTGGATCTGTGTGTAAAAAGAAAAGCACCGAGCAGCTGCATGTCAACAGTGAAACTGTCAACAGAATTAGGGAAATTTTTGCAAGAAGTTCGCAAAAATCTACGCAACATGCAAGTCGTGAACTGCAGCTGCCCCGGAAAAACGTATGATGTGTTATTTGTATGTGGTCGAGATGCAAACCACTTTTCATTGCAGTTGGCGTGATCATTGAGAGAAAAGGACAAGGACTTACACTACCAGTTTTGTGTGGAAATGCAAGCAGACACATGGAGGACAATAATTTTGCAGGTTGTCTTGTTTTCAGTGATGAAGCTACATTTCATATAAATCATCATAATCTGAGATTATGGGGCATAGAGAATCCACATATCACGATTGAGCATGTTCGAAATTCACCAAAGCTCAATGTGTTTTGTATAATATCGCAAAAAAAAAAATGTCTACGGCCCATTTTCTTTATGGAGGATACCGTTGTTGATATCTTGACATGCTTTACAGTGGCTAATCCTGCAGCCTGTTGAGGACTCCAGAGAATACCTGCTCCAGTAAGATGGGGCACCATCTTATTATCACTGTACAGTGCGACTTAACCTCAACGAACATCTCCCTCGCTGCTGGATTGATCGTGCGACGGTAGATGATCTTGCAATTGGAAATTGGCCACCAAGGTACTCTGACCTTGCACCTTGTGATTTTTGTGTTATATAAAAGTCGCTGTATATCTTTTGCCCCTTCTGAAAGATCTGCCGGAATTACAAGGGCGAATTGTCACTGCTTTTGCATCTATAGATGACGATATGTTGTCTCGTGTATGACAAGAACTGGATAACCGTTTGGAGATAGTGGAACCTCTATGTATTGAACCTAGATGGATTGAAAGCCTGCATTCATGGAACACATTCTGTGGTCCCATTTTTGATTTATCTGTATTTCAAGACTACATTAATTGAAAGTCCATTTTTGAAATTTTTTGTCAGCCGCCTGAGAAACGATGAAAAGAAAGTCTACTATACGCAGCGTGACACTNAAGTCCATTTTTGAAATTTTTTGTCAGCCGCCTGAGAAACGATGAAAAGAAAGTCTACTATACGCAGCGTGACACTGGGTTCCCATATTGAATCTTTGTAACATGAATAAAAACTTGAATAAGTATAAAATTTGGCAGTTTTCTTCACATACACACCCTGTAAAGTCTTCTGACATAATCAGTTGTATTTTTGTAGCACTTTATAGTTACAATAATTTTGACTTGCCCTGTATTATTTCTACATTGAAGTTTGCCTTATCAAACCTACACACAAAGTGCAATAATTCTGTAAGATAGANTTGCCCTGTATTATTTCTACATTGAAGTTTGCCTTATCAAACCTACACACAAAGTGCAATAATTCTGTAAGATAGATTTGAGCATGTGAAATCTCATCTACAATAACACAACTGCTACTGAGTAAAAAACTGAAAATGAAAATATGTTACAAATGTTAAGATGTAAAGAGCATCTACTGAATACGTACGACACACATGCAGAGCTTAAAATTTTCAGCACGGCTGGTTTTATAAAGTATTTCAGATTTAACCATTAAACATGTGACATGTAAGTTGTTCAAATGCAGTTGAGTCGAGTGTTTTTATTATTATGCGTCCTCACAAAGGGCGGTACCTGTAATGGGCACCTCTGGAGCTAAACTTGAGTAACGGCAGGTCTGCATGAGTAAACATTGGTAGCATTGATGAAAGGAGCGGACAGATGTGTGTCAGTGAGTGTCTATTTTTAGATATTTTTCTCTTCAGAGTTGTACAGGAGTGGTGAGGAGAATCGCAATGGTTAGTGTTTAGTTGGGTGGGAAAATTACACAGCGATAGTCGACAAAGTTTGTGGCAGCTGCGTGTCCGTCAATAGTTTCGCCCGCCATTTTTAAACGACAACTGCCGATCGCAGCGCCACAGTCGGTAATGTATAGGTTACAGCACTGGACCCGAGAAATACAAAAACCTTGAACTAAAACTTGGCACATGTCAACAAACACAACACACATGACACTAAACAGTTAGTGGAAAAAATTAATTCAACAAACTAAGTTATTAACCTATTTCCTTCAAATTTTTAAACTTTTTAAAACCAAATTTTTATGCCCCCCTCCCTCCCCCAAATAGTTTTTTCACTACGAGGGAATAATTATTACCGAGGTTGCCTACTGCTTGTCGGCAGTGGACTTGACATTATATTATAATACAAATTATCAAATATTTTTATTAAGCATACAAACTAACATTACATTACCTATGTCACTCCAAGGGGAAAGACAATAACTTTGCAGTCGTAAGAACTTTGTATTAAAGAGTTCTCAACATTTCACTATAGTGTCATAAGCAGAAAACATTATGTATGGGAACATTTTGAACAGGTTCTACTGTAATTTAGTAAAGATAATTTTGATACTGGTGAATCAAAAAGTGGCTATTTCAACAGTACTAAAGTTCTGCTACTGTGATGATATACAGCTGCAAGCTGAATGACTGTTGTCTCAGCAAGGCTGCGTGCTTCATGGGCAACTGTGAATAATAGGTACATTAAACAATTTCATGCAAATTAATACAATATTTAGTCTCCCGAATATATGAACACCTTAAAAATAAGACCACAACAAATTTTACTTAGGACTATTGGGAAAATTCTCTTTTCCACAAATTATATGGGCAAATAATTCAGCAGGATTGTTACATCTTGCCACTAAAATAAAGGTTTCACCCGGCCAAATTATTCACAGTTGATTGCACAATTATTTTTAAGTACTGAAAAGAGCAAACATTTTTTACAGCCAATATTTACGTTGCTGTCTTTTCATCATTGCAGCCGAGCACTGTAAGTATTATGTGAAGGTAAACGAACCCGTAAGCCTAGCGAAGTGTAAGCATTAGGAACATCAGTGACGTCACAAGCAGGTCTTATGATGACCTGTATTTTAACGTCTTATGTTGCAGTTTTAAAAATAAAATTGGTGAATTACATTCTGATTTGATTTGCAGCACTTACATAAAATTTGCAATTTTAGTTTGAAACAAAACATAGGCCTATTCTGCAAGATACTCTGTAACAAAAGTTTAATTTACCAATTTTTTTGTCGCAAATCTAAGAAGTCATGACCTTTGTATGATAATTAGTTGCTAACAGCATCCCCATTCACAAAAGAAAAAGATATTCAACTCACAAGTTAATAGTTAACATAATCTAGCAAATATAATGTACTGTTCTAGCCTGATTTGTAAAGAATAGAAAATTCTCTTACTTTCCTACCTGCAGTGGTGTTTGTTTGCCAGTTTTATTGTAACAAAGTGAACTATAGCAAGCATGCTCATAACACTCAATATTTTATAGACATGATGACTTTACTTATATTGCAATTTGTTTTAATGGACATAAACAATTCTGTTTTAAAGATTTTTTAAGAATTTTTGGAAGCTGGATCAAGAATTTTTGTTCAAAGATCAGTGGCAATCCTGCCCTAGGATAATAGAACTCAAACCTAATGTTGTGCTTATAGGAAAATATAACTTGTCCAAAAGTTATTTTCCAATTGCCAGGAGCACTGCAGTGTAACTTTATAAGTAACTGTCATTCTGACAGAAAGACAATGGTATGTTCTTGATTACTGCGAGGCCAGTGGCTAGAGTCAGCCGTGATGACAACCTCAAGTGTTTTCCACAGGAAGCAGTTACACTGACCTTGACGACGTCATGATGTGGACGCACAAGCCGCCAAATGCTGATAAGGCGACAAGTAGCGGCATTACGGAGGAGAACATTCCCATCACCTCATCTGCAAATGTCTGGAACAAAGCAAGCTAATAAAAACGGAGGCACACACAACANAGGAGAACATTCCCATCACCTCATCTGCAAATGTCTGGAACAAAGCAAGCTAATAAAAACGGAGGCACACACAACATCACAACTTCCACACACTTCACTTCGCATAGCCCACAACCACCAGTCTCTATCTTGCAGAACACATTAACATTNACATCACAACTTCCACACACTTCACTTCGCATAGCCCACAACCACCAGTCTCTATCTTGCAGAACACATTAACATTTACGTAGGTCTCTTTTTAAATGTGAAACAAAGATTACATCACATTAAAGTATCTGATGAAAGAAAAATCGAAGTGAAAGGATTTTAAACCAAATTATTGATGGTACCTGTCGAGGATCACGTATCATGTACTGTTTGAATTAGGTGCCTGGTGCAGTAACCGAGTCGCCATATTTGTTTTGTACTGCCGCCTATCAAGTAAATGAGTAATCTTGACTCGCCACGCGTGCTGTCGGATTCAAATCCAAACCTCAGCCTCTGGTGCCCTCCCTCGTACACTGCAGTGTCGACTGCCACCGTTCATTTCGCCTCTGTAACTTTCCTATTTAACAGGCTGAAAAGAGTCTGACAAGATCTGAAGGCCCAGACTACACGTTCTGGCGCCTGACGCCCCCAGGGTGCGCTCTCAGGAACAAGAGGCAATGGGCCACATGCGTCCCCTCTGAGAGACATGTGGTACAACGTGTCCTGACCACTATCGCCTGTGTGCTGCCTACACCCCAGAAATGGGCATTACCAGCCATCACCCAGCCTATTGGTGCACCTGTAATAAGGCAATTAAATCTAAATACCACTCGTCCTGCTTCCACGGAGTATGTCCCTGTCGGGACCCACTCAAGGACATCCCCCCACCCAGCTCCACCATCCTTGGTCTGCCGTGTCATCGAGTTGCCGACCCAGAATGCAGGATCCCGCAAAGAAAAGGTAAAATCCTCGTTACAGAACCTTTGTTGCCCTAGTCTCTAGAGAAATACTGGGCCAGTGCAGCTTCATTTCTATGTTGGCGTAACTGGCGTCAATCTTATGTACTCAATTGCAGTTGAACGTCATGCATCCAACACCATGAAAATATGCTGTTCCACCAGCTATTTCAGGGTATTTTTTGGTCCTCTGGGCCAGATATCTTATTTTTGGCATAGAAGGGTACTGTAACATGTTTTCTGTTTCATCACAAATGAAGTACTGGTAATGGTAAAGTGTTTACAGTGTGGAGAAATATATATTTTGTTTAGGTGATGCAATTGCACTGCAAGAATGATTATCCATTTAAAAAGAAGCGTAAACTTAAGCATAATTGTGAATATGTTGAGGTAGATATAACCTATTGATGGTGATAAGGTTAAATGTGTGGTGACTAGTTTTCCTCAGACACTAAAGATGAGGTAGACCAATTATTCGTCTTCTGTGCATGTACCTAACATTGCCCTACCTCAAACCAACATAACTGACAAAGTCGCATGGTCAACAGTAATTATGCGTTTGTTTATATCTTGATTTTCAAAAGACAAAATCTTTTATATGTATAAAATTTAAAAATACTTTTACCAATTTTTATTTTATCTACTTTAATTATAAATTGGTTAGACAAAATATACAAACAACTCAAAGACTTCTTTACATAAAGTGTTTTCTAACCACAAATGCTATCCATGCCATTTTTGATAGTTGAATTGGGAGAAAAGCAGACCAATGTTGGAACACGGAGACTAGTTCTAGTAGTGTGCAGCCAGCATAATCACTTTACTCCATATTCACTGTACGGTTTTCCTTCGTGCAGATATTTTGCTAGTTAATGTAAGTTGTTTTCGGAGTTAGTTCATACAAGGTTGTATGCTAGGACAAACTCTTAACTATGTCTGAGAAGCAGTTTAAAACACATTTTACACTAAGTGTCAGTTAAACCATCCTACGCACAATGCACTCGGTGTCTCCGCCGGTAAAGAGTCGTCAATGATGCAGGAGACCGGGCCAGACAATATCCAACCAGGTCCCACACATGCTCAATGGCGGGGGAAAGATCTGGTGATAGGGCTGGCCAGGGAAGTTAACGCATACCTTGAGCATGCAGGGCTGTGTGAGCAGCATGTGGATTGACATTGTCCTGCTGAAATAGAGCATCGCCCTGCCCCTGCAAACATGGTAGCAGAACGAGTTGGATGACATTCTGGATGTACCATGCACGGGTCAATGTTCCCTGTATTAACATCAGAGGCGAACAGCTATCGTAGGATATGACTTTCGAAACCATTATCCCAGAAGTTGGTCCCGAGTGTTGCTATAGTGTACACTGTGGAAGATGCTGCCACCAGGCCGATGCCGAACACACACTCCACCATCGTTAACCCCGAGGCAGAACTGCGACTTAACACAAAGCTTCGCCATTCTTCCCTCCAGGTGCTCCTTTCTCGACATCACTGGAGGTAGGCTGTACGGTGCTGAGGTGTGAGGGGATGTCTGGCTAATGGCATGCATGATGATAGACCAGCATATGGTTCTAGCAGACACTCCTTGGGTAACATTATGTCTAATCTGTTCCGCTATGGCCGCTCGTACAATGTGATGGTCTTGACTTGCATCCGTACATTGCCGACTTCTGAAATCAGGTTTACGGGAATGTGCAGCTTCCTCCGACAAATGGTGCTACCATCGATGCACTGCCGACACCTCTCATCCAACATGTTCTACAGTTCTCTGGTATCACCAACCAGCTTACTGCAATCCCACTACTTTACCTCATTTGAACTTGATTAACTGTACAAATAGGGCTCGTCTTCCCCATCCCGGCATGCTAACAATGTCCAACTACCTCTGGACACGGCGAAGCCCTTGCGACTACACGCTTCTGCCGATGCTCAACTGGTTACCTCTACGTACTTCGACCATCCCACTTCAACTCCGCAGTCTTCCCCGGTGCTGCAGTTACGATCTCTTCATGTGCTGCCCTCTAGTCATATCTTGGACTAAATTGGTCATTCTCAGTCACTTCCATCGTGGTGTTCTTTTTTTATTTTCCAGAAGTGTAGAAATCAGAAAGGTTCACCAGAATTTCATCAACTACAACCAATGGAAATGTTCTCAAGTTTAATCTGGGATCTGAAAGTAATAGTATCAAGCTCCCCAAACAACAGTTACAGACATTTGCAGGGACAATTACAGCATGGGCTAGCTTTCATGATTTGTTTACACCACTTGTCCACAGTAATAATTCACTTACAGCTGTGGAAAATATCATTACCTTCTCTCTTCACTTTCTGGGGAGCCTCTGAAGCCTTCCTTTGACAGAACAGATTTACATCCTGGCATGGAACACCTTAGTGAATAGGTACCAACATGTACGTACATACAATTGCCACACTGCCAGGGGTGGTGGTTATACAGCTTCCAAAACTCCACACAAGTTGCAAANTGGTTATACAGCTTCCAAAACTCCACACAAGTTGCAAAGTATAGTGGATGTGTTAAAGGAAAATTTAGGCCATTATTCCAGAACATTTTTATAAGGGTTTTCATATAGTCTAGGTCATGACCAGGCCTTATCAGTATTCCAGAACATTTTTATAAGGGTTTTCATATAGTCTACGTCATGACCAGGCCTTATCAGTATTCCAGAACATTATCATGTCAGCCAAGGTCTCAATTAAGTTATGGCTGATGCCTTAATCTTAGGACTTCAATTTCCTGATTTATCCTTGGTGCAATCGAAACCAATGCACGAGCAGAATGTATATCATTTTGCTGGAGCTGGTAGCATGGCAATCAACCATCAACAATACAGCATGTCCAGATTGTTATACATTGCAATTAGGGATGGGTCGAATAACAAAAAATATTGATTCCGATTCCGGTACCGATTCTACAATTTAAATATCGGTTCCATTTTGAATACTTGCATTTTGCTTGCAACTTCATTCAACCAATGCAGGTAAAATCCATTAAATGTTTTATTTAACCTACCGAAGAATAGAACAATAACAAAGTGTGAAAATAAGATTTAATATAAACTTGTACTGAATTTATTTAAGGTTAGTAAATATGTAACAAATTATTCTTTTTTTTTTACATTAATAGGTGGTGATTGTGATATGTTTGGAAAATACTTTAACTAAATAACCGGCAGTGGCTCTAAAAGCCAAAACATTGTGGCATGACTTTAAGGTATGGTCATTAAAAGAATGTCAACAACTCCAGTGGGCAGCCTGCTTCATTTTTTTTTTTTTGCTTCTTTTACCAGCCCATTTCCTTTTTCTTTTTGCACCTTTTACCTACCGGCTTCCTTTTTTTTTTGCTTCTTTTATGCTTCTTTTATTGCTGGTTTTTTTTTTGCTGTGTTGGAATGCCACACCTCTAAAAAAAACGTCCCTTCTTCCCTTCTCCACCCCCCTTCCACTGGTTATTTTCTGCCTTACAGGGAAACAAATAAGGCCTGGAGAAATGTATCGATCATCGGCTAGCAGTGTGGTTTACAGGGGCGGGCTGAGTGATAAAGACAGAGAAGGGAGAGGACAGTTTAGGACTACCACTACTTAATTGTTTTTCATGTATGGCGGGCACCCCAGAATTTTTTTCCTTTATTTTTGGGGAAAAGGGAGCGCTATACAGAAGGCAGTTATTTTTGTAAGAAGGGAGTTTTGCAGTAAATTTATTGCTTTTTAGAAACGAGAACTGAGTAGTTTTTGTCAACCTAAAACCAGTTGAGTCAAACCTCAAGAACCGGTATAAATTGGAACCGAAGAACCGACCCGACCCATCCCTAGCTGCAATGTAATTATTTATTAACAAAAATAGGAAATCACTACAATTTAGTTGTTGCGCAACCATGCATCCACCTAGAAAATGTGTTCGTCTGACTTTTGTTTTGTATCTATCTAAAAGTACTGCTATGTGAGAACTAAGCATTATGTCTACTTTTTATAATGTAATTTAGTAGTTAAATGAGGGTTGAAGTCTGCAAGAATACTGTGTAATACGTACAACATGTTTTAAAGGCTTCCATCATTAGAAATAAATGTAAAATTTTAATCGCTAAATGATTTTATATTTTATTTATTCAGACTTGTTCCATACGAGTTGCATTAGCGCAACTGCTAGAACATATGGTTACAGTAGGAACTTTTTGGGTTCAAATTTTTATTGGTGCAATTTTATTATAGTTTTAAAATTAACTAGAGTTTTCATATTTCCACATGTATTAAGTTGAATAAAGACAATTAATTTTAATAACTTTGCTAAGTATTGAAACACCTAATGATGGATTGTAAAGTGTACAATATAAAGGCAATTATTTGACAATAGGGCTTTCTTACTGGTAATAATTACTTCTCTCAGAATTTATTCCACAAAACCCATTGTTCACATACAAAAGGCATTTTGACTACCTCTCTTTTATTTGAAGACTTTGCATTGCAAATTCTTGNTTTTCCCATTATCTTAAACTCTTTTACTGGGTTTATCCCTTGGGGCTCATCAGACATAAGACAGACGTGACCTCCAGTGTGTTTATACCTTCAGTGGAAACCCGAGACCAGAGTAACCCGGGTTTTGGAACGTAGTGTTTTGTGTGTATATTTGCGAGCCCACCTGCTCACAACAGTAAAACCAAATCCTCAGTGGCAGGACGAGTTACAACTTGGAAGACTAACTGTGGTTTTCTCAGTCCAGAGTTGTGTTTGTGAGTCAATTGGTAGGCTTACCCACTGCTGATGGCATGTCCAAAGAAACTAAGTGTAATAAGTCATCAACAAACAGTAATCAAATCCCAAGAGGAATCCAAATCTTAATAACACAAGCAACGTGAGAAGACGAGTGCAAGAGAGCACAGTGGCAGGACAAACAATGAGGCTGAGAGTTAACCCAACGTGCGGAAACACTCGGCCTTGAGATGCCAGAATACATATGAGCTGGCACTGGCCTGTACAGTAGTCATCACAAGAAATGCAATGCACAACAATCAAAAAAATTGCAACATGTTTATTTTTTGGCAGATTTCCCTGAAATTTTAAACTTTATTCACATGAATTTTTAAAGTTCCTCAAAAAGGAGTTATTACAGAAAGATGATCATTTTAAATGGGTTTGGTATAGAGAGGTTTTGCTGTACAATTTTTTGCATTCTAAACCGATTTTGCAACGTAAGCAGTCAACTACAATTACTCTTGTTTAAGAACCTAACCACAAAGTTGCTGTCAGAGAAGACAAGTAAAGTTGGTAGTGTTTACAAATACCGTTGCAAATATTTAGTGCGTAATTATTACATTACATTGATATAAAAAATGATCATTCTGTATTATATCTATGTATTTATTTTTATACTTATCACAAAATTTTTTTTTCTACTGCCCATTAAAAAATTATAAACGGTAGGTTAGTCACTATTCTGTCCGTGAACGAGCGCTTATGAAATTCCTGTCAATATATTGAATTGCATGTAATAATAAATAATCTTTTGAAATTGAAACTGATGCGTGATGCATAGTTATAATATTTCTGTGTTGTTGCAACTTTATATCATCACGTGCGCCCGTGCCACATGCCCCAGAAGAGATACAAATCCTGAATGGCAGCCACCCAGGCCAGCATTCCGTCCCCATAGATAAGGTGGATGCCTGGAGAGCGGAATGCACCTCAAGAGAAAGAATAATATAGATCGCCCCCACATAAAACCACCCCGTGAGATGGAAGATCAGTCGAAAACACCAGCAAAGCTGCCCCTAATCTCACGCAGCCGATACCACCTGCGCACGAGGAAAACCCTGCTTCCAGCCGTCCCCGAGAGATGGCAGTCAGTGCAGCTCCGCCTACGAAAGGAGGAGCCCCCCCATAGCCCAGGAGAATCAAGGCCCTGCACCGCCACAGAACGTCAGTTGTTACCAGCAGCTCCTGCTCTGTCTTCTCTCCTATGCCTCGTGAGGAAATGCCCCGTGATCACCGGTGACCAGCCGT
>NQII01008367.1:8211-36907 GCA_002778355.1 Clitarchus hookeri
TAGGTAAGTAATCATAATATATTACAATTAATAATCCGTAACGAATCAGTAAGACGTAATTTAACTTGATAAATAGCTGTTTTGGAAGCTACGCAAATAAATTTAGATTTTTTTGTTATATCATACTTAAATAAATTTCTTGTACTTAGGCTAGGTAATTATTCAATGTCTGAAGTCTGAACAAAGGAGGTACGAGAAATAGAACTCCCAATGTAATCTTTTTTTTTTTTTTTTTTTTTTAGTTCTTGGAATCCAAGAAATTGTTAGAATGAGTGATGGGAGAAAGCGACTTAGTGGAGCTGAGTATAAAAAGGACAAAATGAAAAAAATAAGAACAAGAACAGATTATCCGTAAAACGATAAAAATTGACAGTTTTTTTTAAAAGTGGAAGTGGAAGTAGTGTTGAAAGACCAGGAACTTCAACAACATGCACTGACACAACACAATCTGGAAAAGATGAAACGGATTTGAACTCTGTGGCCCAACAACAATAATCATCCGTTGAACCATTTACTTTTGAAAAAACGGATATGTATGTTTTTGACGTAGAGGCGGTAGAGGAATCATCAATAAGTATAACAATTAAAGATGCCTATCAGAATCAGACGTTAAGTAATGACCAAGTGCAAACAACAGTAAATCTAAACTAAGGTCCAGCTTTATGGGAAATCAACGATACCTTAAGGGATATTATCGCAAGGTACGGCGTCGATCAAAACAAGTCTTGTGACTTCTCTAAAAGTGAAAAAATATATGCTGATCAGCGTCGTTTCTTGCCAATCAGTATCTTCCAAAGAAAAATGAAAAATAATGAATTGAATGACCGAAATTGGCTGGTCTATTCTGAAAGTAAAATATCTGTATATTGCGGGCCCTGTTTGGCATACGGTCCATTGGAGAATAAGACTCAGTTTGAGAACGAAGGATTTAATGATTGGAAAAATGCAGAACACAGAGTAGCTCAGCATGAAAACTCTGCGCGTCATAAATATAGTATCCTTAGTTTGAAAGTTAGAAGTGAGATTGATGGCCGACTCGATAATTTACTGCATGTCCAGATTGATGAAGAAATTACTTATTGGAGAAACGTTCTGAAGAGGGTTGTTGCCGTAGTGAAGCGACTGTGTTCAAGAGGCCTCGCTTTCAGAGGAAAAAATGAAAAGTTCGGTGATCCGCATAACGGAAATTATTGTATGATTTTGGAACTGTTAGCTGAATTCGATCCTTTTTTAGCCAGTCATATTGAACGATTTGGGAATCAAGGATCTGGAAGTACCAGTTACTTATCAAAGACCGTTTGCGATGAGTTTATTCTCTTGATGGGTCATAAAGTCTTAAAACACATTGGAGACGAGATAAGAAGGGCGAAATATTTTTCCTTAATCATCGATTCAACACCAGATATAGCACATGTGGACCAACTTACCCTCGTCATTAGATACGTTTTGGAAACAGGCGAACCGTGTGAAAGATTTCTCAAGTTTTTGCCCTCAGTGGGACATAAAGCTGAAGAAATGTTTTCTGCCATTATTTCGGAACTCAAAACACTGGGCATAAATATTGAAGACTGTCGTGGACAATCATATGATAATGCCGCGAACATGTCTGGTGTGTACAATGGCTTACAGGCTCAAATTCAAAGCCAAGCACCTTTTGCTTTTTTCGTTCCTTGCTCTGCCCACTCTTTAAATTTAGTGGCAACTGCGGCTGCTGAATCTTGCACAGAAGCTTGTCGCTTCTTCATGTTGCTTCAAGAAATCTACGTTTTTTTTTTAAGTTCGACACAGCGCTGGCAAAAATTAATGACTGAAATCGGGAAAGGGAAAACGCTAAAGAGAGTAAATCTGACACGTTGGTCAGCTAGAGAGGACGCATGTAGAAGTTTGAGAGATTGTTGGCACGAAGTCCTTAAAACTTTGGAATCAATCAAGGATGATTGTACCGAAAAGCCTGTAACGCGAAACGAAGCGACGGGAATACTTTTGAATTTAGAAAAACTGGAAACGGCGGTAATGGTTGTTGTGTGGAATGTTTTTTTGGAAAGAATAAACAAAGTGAATGTTCAAATTCAGGCTTCTACCGTAGATTTGATCACTGTTGCCGATCTTTACGAATCTCTTTGCAAGTTTTTCGTAGCTGAACGAGAAAATTTTAAGTATTTCGAACAAAAGGCGATGGAATTAAGCGTGTCGAAGCAGTATACAAAAGACATGGGAAAAAGACAACCGAAAAGGAAAAAAAATTATGATGAAACACCCGATGAAGAAATGAGAATGACTGCGAGTGATACTTTCAGGGTTAACACATTTCTCGTCCTCATTGATAGACTCGTATCCGAATTAGAAAAACGGCAGGAGGCCTACAACAGGTTCAATGAAAAGTTTTCATTTCTGACCAAAATGAGTGAATTGTCATCATCAACCCTTACGGAAAAAGCCCTTTTCTTGGAAGAAATGTATCCTAATGATTTAGAGACTGACTTAGTTCAAGAATGCATACATTTTCAATGCCACCTTTCTTCTGAAAGAATTTTGGTAAAACCGGATTCTGGATCATTGAAAAATCTATCTTCGTTCCTGCGAAAACAGAATTTGCAAAACGTTTATCCAAACTTGGATATAGCAGTTCGCATGGCTCTATGTACACCAGCGACAAATTGTTCGGGTGAGAGAAGCTTTTCTTGCATAAAACGGGTGAAAAATTATCTAAGATCTACCTTAAGCCAAGAAGAGCTAAACGCCTTAGTTAGATCTTTTGTGCATAGAGTCAGAACTAATGAACAAGATTTCATACGACGGTATAATTAATGATTTTTCCAATAGAAAATAGGGCAAAAATGTATTGTAAAACTTTCATAACTTAATTAATTGAACTTCATTGACATCATCAGCCGGATTGTTACCAGATAATTAAATATATTGTTTTCAAACTGTAAGTAAGCGCAATAAAAATTATTTAATTACGTTTACCGAATGTACATTATTGTGTAAGTAGTACTGAGGCATACCTTACCCCGCCTTATTAGTAGTACATGATTGAGCTTTTATTAGCTCAGAAATATACCGAAAAACTATTTCTTGTGCAATATTAACTAAATCGTTGGGTTTTAAAAATAATATAGAAACTGACACATCGATCCCCTAGTTCACAATCATACTAATTACGGGAAAAAGGTGGTGTAATTAGGACAATAGTGCCCAAACCACAAAGTTACAATTTCATTGACAAAAAAATTGTAATTAATATGATTGTGAACTAGGGTATCCAATTATAGAGGTCGGTAGGGGCGGCAAAATTTGAATAGCCTACTGGCGGCAAAAATGTAAATCCGCCACTGGTTCTGTTCAATCGTATCAAGTTAATTGACTGTATACTTTCTTACAACACGAGTCCCTTATCTATCTGTGTCTCGTATGTGCGGTACTAGGTTTCTGTCTGTGTTGGAGAGTATGGATTCCTGATTCATTACGTTTATTCTATAGCACATCTATCTAAGTTACGTGAAAGAATGCATGAGACCTCATTTGGATATTGGGATATGTTGCAAGGCTGAAATCAATACGATGTGTTCAATTCGACAGCACACCCGGAGACACCCTTCGTTAGGCTGAAGAGTCACGATCAAACTCATGGATGGGTGTACGTGAGCTCAACATGATTCCACTCCATAACAAGAGGTCATCACCACTATAATGGCCCGCTTCAGTGACATTATCTTGACCGTTTCTACTCTCCCGTTTTCGTCAAATGTAAACATGCCGATCACTGTGAAGACTTACTCCGGAATCGTCAACAAACAAGACAAAGTCTCACTGTTCCCTGGTCCACATGTTCTTTGCAATATACTGATCGAGCAGGTCTGTGAATAATGATCAATGTCAAGCCTTTCGCAGGCTTCTGGGCATAAACAGACTTTCCGCCAGCGTCGGTATACAGTATACCTTGTGCCTTTGTAAAATTTCCTAAAATGTCACGGCACAATATATTCCAGATTTTACCTAATTTCATATATTTTCATATTTCTGTCTAAGTAATTGTGTTAGTATTTTGGAGAATTTTAGGCCTATGGTGATTTATTCCAATTTTAGGGCAGTTGTGCTGTTTCAGAAATGTATTCATGTACTGGGAGTTAGTACAGAGTTAACTTCGCTGCCAAGTCTGGCAGGAAGCTGGTTGCTTGCTGTAGACGGCTCAGCTTGCAACAGGATGTTAGCTGCTACGCTCGCATTCCTTAAGGCGTGGGACACCTTTCGCTTTACCTTGTCCGCGCTACTTGCTAGAGGTGCAACACACGTAGTTCATGCTGTAGAACAGTTGTGCATAGTCGTGGACCATTTGCAGTACCCCCAGTGCTCTATAGGAATGGCTTCTGAACTAAATGTGGTTACCTTTGTGCCCACGCGCAGCGCGCAATTTTGTATCCTTCTGCTGCCGCCAACAATTTTTTACCATACTCTGCACAGACGCGGTCGCGATATGACATGTTCGCTGTGTGCTACCATGTTTGGGGAGGTTTCTGCAGATGGATGATTCTCCTGCAGCAGTTTATTTAGTTTTAGTAGTGTCATGTAGAATAGTGCAGAAAGAGAGAGAGAGAGAGAGAGAGTAATAGTAATGTACAATATTTAATTTTTGTGATTTATTTTCAAACTTCCTATGTAGTTTCATCCCTGCCCTCCGAATGGGGGAGTACAGCATCAGTCTTTCTCCGGTAGTACATTCCATGTTTTATTTACTCTGGAACAAGTAATTAATTTTCGCGATTATTTTAATTTATGTGTTCCAGAGGGACGAAGTATTATTCGAAGTTTTGGACGAACTTTCACGCAAAGTTTAATATCATGGTTTTGGACGAAATTTGATTCCAAGCTTCATTTGAAGTTTCACTCGAAGTATTATTTGATCTATTCATATCCTCAACATTCTGGTACTAGTCCGCCAAATTCAGACTATTCTCCAGTTTCTTGTGTTTGCCTGGAGAAGTATCAACAAAGTGCTAGCTTGATGGAACATTTTTTGTTACTCTTGTTATCATCTGGATCACGTTACCATGTTACCACGACACTACGTAACTACGTCATAATTGCTTGAACTCATTTCTTATAATGTTTGTGACTTAAAATATGATTGAAATATTCGTAATGTATACATTTCAAAAGGTAAAACATTTCCCAATTAAAAGAAAATCTGTATTGATCACTAAAGATAGTTAGTTTGTATGGCGTGCACTCCGGGGTTTTCAATGCTTCAAGGGCCACAAGATTTTCAAGATCTGATTTCGGTTCATCCGCAATTATTTACTGAATATGTCATCATTGGGTCAATAAGTATCCACAGCATAATATTTTGGTGTTTCAGTAATTATTTTTTAAATAATATATTTATGGACACTGTATTTCTTTGTTATAGGTACCAGACACGTAACTCATATTTCTGAAAGTAAACATATAATTAACAACTATGCGACACACCATGGCACAACCTGGAAATGTTATTCCCTGTGATTTGTTTCTCATGACAATGGCAAGTTAATCTGCTATACTTCAGGTGCATCGTCTGGTAGTTAGAGCAAAATGACGATCATCTCGTGGTGTTGAATTCCTTAAACATTCTCACCTCTTAATGATCTAGTTACATTTCCACCATGTGTAAAGTCTGCCAGTACCTGAAAATGACTCTCTGCGGGATGTACATGGTTGGGTCACCATCGTCTAAGTCTGACCCTGACCTACCTTCTGTCGCCCGATGATATTTCGTCGCATAAGACCGCTGATGTTGACTATCTGAGCCACTGCGGCCGAACACACGCCAATGTTACGTCATGCTACATGCCCCATTATGTCCTGCATGTTGCAGCACTACACAATATATACCTCTTATCGTGTTTGAATCGCCACATGCTGGCCTAATATCACGCCACATTGAGAGACAACTCAATAATATAACATCGTGCTGTTTAAACACAAGTAAGAATGGCCTTTGTATTCGCTAAAATCCTTATTGTTGCCCACATGTGTAGTTGATATATATGCACGGCAATGCAAGTCGGGAACTAGTCTTGGGAACAACCTCATAAATTACCATTTATGCACGCACCATGTGTAGTACGAGTAATAATAGTAACCAAGTATTGCATTCAAGAGCTCAATCCTCTGATGAACTGTAGATTAGAAGCAACCGCAGTTTGCTGCATATATTTATGTTTACGTCCCTTCAAAGTGTTACATTTCAGTAACCAAGAACAAAATTTTGTGGTAAACTGTTATTTTATTTTTTAAGTGATAGTAGTTTTTTTTTATCGGAGAC
The DNA here is from genome assembly GCA_002778355.1 of Clitarchus hookeri. NCBI lineage: Eukaryota > Metazoa > Arthropoda > Insecta > Phasmatodea > Phasmatidae > Clitarchus > Clitarchus hookeri. The sequence continues at coordinate 14,519 of NQII01008367.1, forward strand.
AAGTCTTCTTATCGATACACATGTTCAGTCACGTATAAGTAGTTTCCTCAGCGCTGAAAACTTTCAAAAAATGTCGCGGATTGTAATTTAGTTAGAATTTGTAACATTAAATGCACTACACAATAATTATTATATTAAATGTTCTAAGTTTTTAACTGGTTTTTCAACACTGTTTTACACGTGCTACTTTCAACTTTAGGTAAACTTTGCGGGTATGACCGGGGAGTAATTTCCTTCATGGGAGATGATAAATACATTTTTTATATTAGTGTATTCGCGTTTTGCTCTAAAGAATAGTTTTTCACAATGATACACGATAATGATGTTTCATTGGTTACTGGTCAAACAAGTTTCCAATGTATTTACAATATTTAATTTCATCCAGCAATGTTGTAGAAAGATATTAGTATTATGTGTATAATTTTTTTTAATACGAGCTATTTTATAGAAAACTGTTAAGTATATCTTTATTATCCATTTGATCACAAACTACATACATGTGTGATGCTTATAATGGATGCAGTTAACTTCAGTGAAGGCCAAAATACATGTTTATTTTTTTTCTAAAGTCAACCAAAAGGAGAACTTTATTCTCAAGTATCTATGGATGTACCGCTAAGAAAATCTTCACTATCCATACGTACAAGACCAATTTTTAGATTTTAAAATAGTTGGGTGAGAGATTTTCCATACAATTGTTGCTACTTTCAGATCGGTGGCTTTTTAGCGTGGCTTGCCTGGCAGAATACTTGCCTTAAGTACAATTTCGTAATGCGTTAATTTTTAAGTGCTAAACAAGCACATCTATGTACAGTCGGTTCACGACTGGAAGAAACTTTTGAAAATCAGCCTTTGAAAAAACACCCTAGCCGTTAGCTACATGCATATAACATTACAAACAGCGGCGAGCGCGGATACAGTTATGCCGTTAGGTTGCCAGCACAAAGGGAGGAAATAGTTCCAAAGTTTTAACGTAATTGTTAATTTATCGCTTACAAATGGGTGTCGAAAAGACTTGTATCTTATTATGCCAATTATTAATGACGTGATGCTAACGTATTTATATTTCAACGTTTCTTGCATAGTCACATGATCACGCTCAAGGTGAAAGTAACGTGGCCATTTGTTTACTAACCTTCGTTCTTGTGTTGTTGACACACGTGCCAGATAATTTGTGCGATTATCTTGTTTAACCTATAATAATTCATTTATTTGTCTGGTTTTACTAATATTCTCTCTTTATTATTTGGTTTTTAATAACGTATGATTTTTATTTGTGCTCACTTTCTCATTGTACTGTTTTTAATGTGTTTCGTGCACATGTATTTCCTTTGCCACTCTATCTTACGTTGCAGTATTTGCACATAAGAATTTTTTTCACATTGTCGAAGACGTAGAATCTTTCACTCGCAAACTCTGCCGTCCTGTCGAAAACCGTAACAACCATTTTTAAATAACGTTATACAATTGCGCGAAACATCCGACTCAGTATACCACCACATTAATTTTAACGCCTGTAGCAATTTCGATCAATACTGAAGATCTTGCCTTCGATGTACGGGAATTTATCGAAAGTCACTAACAATCGATTGTAAATAGACAACAACTATCGATTCATCAAAATACTCGCATTTTGGGTTTATTTAATGAAATGTTTTTCGCTGGCATCGCATATTCTTTTGTGTGAAATTCTCAAGATTAAAAACTTAATGCTTGTGGAATATCCATTAATAATATATACATGACTTTTATAATGGGTACGTGTATGTACGAACACATGTACACACACAGTGGAATTTAAACATTACCATGTGACTGCCACATGGCAGTCACATGGCAATGTTTGTTTACCTTTGGCGGAAGGATACGAAATGGGCTGGAAAGTAGATCTTTAGCAGGGCTTCAAGAAAGTCTCTTCCAGTCGTGAACTGACTTATAGTCACTCATGAGGGTACATGCCCTATAACTACGCTGACAAGTAAGTATGCTTGGGAGAGTCACAGCTGACTCTGATAGTTGCATTTTATAACCACCTCACAGATTCGAGCTTTGCCAAATATGTTAAAGACCACATCAAGACCATTTAGGATATGTTTTGTTGGTTGACATTTAATGTGTTGGCTGTCACGTATCAGAGTTTGGTGTGCCGGATACGTTCTTTGGGTTCATGTGCCACTACCTTACAATGTATATGTACGGCGTTTTTTCCTTCACTCAGAAAACCCATGTGCAAATGAATAACTTAAAATGAAACCTTTAAATAAAAACATTCAAAATTTTAATTTAAGCTTTTAATAATAATGTACTATAACATATATAATGCAACTGTTTAGAGAAATGAAAAAGCATGACATAAATTTACAGTTATATAGTTAATTTAAAGTTATGTAAAGTGGAACAAAGGATCACATTTTTAACATTAACCAAAGAATAATGAGGTGAAAAATAAAAGCTTGGCTTCCTAATGTTCCATAAAGCAAATGGTAAACAAAACAAGTAAGGATAGATTATCACAAAATTCCACATATTTACTGCGTCATCGTAATAAATTACCTACATTCTTATGTTCAGTCGAATCATTTGAGAAATATGCGTAGGTAAAGATTAAATTGTTGCAATAGGAAAAATTAAAATTAATAAAGTAAACTTCCATTACATGCATAATTAGCAGGATTTTAGAATTTCCAGTCGACAATGTTTAACTTCGTCGCAATAAATGTTTCCCAAATTCATGTTGTGTATTAACGATATATATATATATATATATATATATACAGACATACATATATATGAGTAGTATGATTATCTGCGTTCGGGGTCAAGGAGATGGGGGTAAGGAGCCGGGGCCAACATCATGCTCTCTTATTACGGTCACCTAACCGCCATGTCAGATCCATATCACTGTGACCTTGACCTTTGGCCTTGACCCCATGCCCGTTACAAAATCCCTAAAAAATTATTAATGAAAAAAAAATTAAAACATTATTTTATAAAATTATTTAATTCGAATATAGGTGGTTCGACTAAGCTCCGGAAATGAAATGCCCTCGCCAGGACGAGCAGTGTCAATCTCTTCAGCCATATTATATGTCGGTCACCTTGACATTTCATCTTAACCCCGGAGACCTTTCGCCAAAAAATTCTAAAAAATTCCAAAACATTTTTGAAAAATCCAACAAATTCACAAAAAAATTTTGACAATTGACCCAAGACCCGATGATCCATGGCCAATTGACCCATTGACCCATTGACCAATAACTTATTGACCTATTGACCCATTGACATGACCTAATGACCTATTGACGCATTAACAGAAAACATCCAATATATTTATAAAAAAATAAAAATGTCCGACAATTTATAAAAAAATAAAAAATTATTATTATTTAACTTATATAAAAACCTTTAATTTCCAGAGGTTTCCTCAGCCCCATGTACAGCACACGACTGACCCTCACCAATGATTTACATTGGTTAATCAATCGACAGGCCTCCACACCCACACCTTTGCTCATTCTGTCGAATGCACTCCACTCACCATATTCATTTTTTCGTTTGACATTTGTTTATATTTTCATCACCTAGGTGATTCTAGTGTATTAATTATAGATGTCGCCGACATAGGATCTGGCGATTTAGCCACCATGTTGGTTGTTGTTTATCTCACCCTTGACCACAATTACATAGAACTCGAAATATCGAGAAAAATCACAGTTCATACAATTGACCATTACTAGCTAGCCACAACATGGACCCAAGTCGACAAACTATACTAGCCAATGACTGACTCCGTCTAAGAATACCCCATCCAAGAGTGATTCCTGGCGAGATTGACAGAGAACAACACTAGATCCTGACGAGACCAGCTAGTGCAGAGCTGACTAGAACAACAGACAAGACTAACCTGCCATACCACCGACCTTTACAAACGATGATGGCCAATCTCTAAAAAAGTCTCTAATAAGAGTCTCATAGCCAACATATTAGAAATAAATCATGGCAAAGTATTCGCTGAACATTCTACCAAAACTGACCAAACCAAAGGGTCATACTAACTTGCCAAGCCAACAAACCAGACACACCAACTAGTTGCGAAACAATCCTCAAAAATATTCCCCTCATTTCATTCGTTCCAAATATAAAAATCAGTCGATTTTAAAAGACGCAATAAGGCATAATACTTCAAATCGAACTATAGCCCTGCTACTGGATGCACTCATATAAATTTGATCTAAAACAGACTCTCGCAATCGATTGTTTAAACCACTGTATTCATAAGTCTTTTAGAGAAGCAGAAGGGACTGTGTAAGAAATTTAACGCGTTTTTGCAGGTCATTCAAATAACTGAGTGTATCAAGAAATTCATTTAGGTCTTCGGGAAATATGTAACGAGCGTTCTTGACACCTTTTGCCTTCTTCGCACCACTTGTTAATGGAAAATCGTTGGTGAAATGAATGGGAACATCGAGAGAATCATCATCATTCTCATCAGATACTTAGTCATCACCATAGTCATTATAATCAATGCTGTCTTCATGATCATCTTCACCTCCTGTTTCATCGTCAATTTCAAGTTTACTATTCTTTGTAGGAGCTATATGATCATCATCAGTATTTAGAGCTGAAAGCCGTTTATTTTTATGTTCGTCGACTTTACACTAACTCTTTGCAAGAGTACATTCCACACATACAGACTCTATCATGTCTTGTATATCTCTCATTCCGTCATTAGCATTACCTGTCTCGTCATAATCGTCTGCGGAAACAGTAGCAGGCGGTATTGGCGACATCACTTGCGGACTCCCAGTAGACGAACCATTGCAGATCTCGATGTGTCCCTTCATTGTATCACCTTGCATTAACTGAATGTGGTCATTGTCGTAATGCTTCATCATGAGAGTTCCCTCGTCGTCTGCAAGCATTTTATGTAGTGTATAAACAGGAGGTAACGAAGTCATCACATGCTGTTTCTCAGTGGGCGAAAAATACACTACATTTATCAGCTTTGGTGTGTTTATTTAAGTTATCACATCGAGTGAACTGCTAGAACATTTTTTTTGCAAAAAAAAAAAACATGTGAGAGGTTTTTCAAACAGTCAGTCCTCCCATGTCACCACGCATTGCAACTTTTACTTTAGGACTTGCACAGTAACAGTATTATTTTCCATATAATTTGTGGGCAGTTGTTGAACGTATGCATGTAGTTGTATATAACATACACGATTTCACATCATCAGTGGCTTGCATCGTCTTCAAGCATACATAAATTCATACACTTTACTCCTGCCGACTGACTCCTGCAGACCAACTCCTGCCGACTGACTTCTTTCAACTGACTTCTTTCGACTGACTTCTTCCGACTGACTCTTGCAAAGTGACTTCTGCCGAGTGACTTCTGCAAAGTGATTCCTGTAGACTGACACCTGCAAAGTAACTTTTGCATACTGACTTCTGCAGACTGACTCCTGCCGAGTGACTACTTCCGACTGACTCATGCGGACTGACTCCTTCAAAGTTACTCCTGCAGACTAACTGCTGCCGAGTGACTACTGCCGTCTGACTTCTTCCGACTGACTCCTGCAAAGTAACTCCTGCCGAGCGACTTCTGCAAAGTGACTCCTGCAGACTGACACCTGCAAAGTAACTCCTGCGAACTGACTCCTGCCAATATTGATTGATTTTCTGGTTTAAAAAGAACTATTGTATGACACATGATTATATTAATTTATGTATGTAGATAATTCATCGCGTTCATTAAAAGTGTCGTGTATCAGTCATTTTTCGTATGGTGCATGGCATGAGAGGAATATTTTTTTAGGATTGTTTCACAATTAGTTCGTTGGTCTGGTGTGTTGGCTTGGTAAGTTAGTATGTTCCATTGGTATAGTCAGGTCTGGTAGAAATGTTTTTCAAAAATTTTGTTATAATTTTGTTTTAATATGTTGGCTACGAGACTCTTATTAGATACTTTTTTCAGAGATTGAACATCATCGTTTGTAAAGGTCGGTGGTATGGCAGGCTAGTCTTTTCTGTTGTTCTAGTCAGCTTTGCACTGGCTGGTCTCGTCAGGAGCTAGTGTTGTTCTCAGTCAATCTCGTCAGGAAACATTCTTGGGTGGGGCTAGTCTTAGATGGATTCAGTCGTTGGCTAGCATGGTTAGTCGGTATGGGTCCTTGTTGTGACTAGCTTGTAATGGTCAATTGCATGGGCTGTGATTTTTCTCGATTTTTCGGGTTATATTTAATTGTGGTCAAGGGTAATGTCAACAGCAACCAACATGGTGGTTAAATCGACAGCTCCTCTGGTGGCGACATCGATAATTAATACAAAAGCATTACATAGATAATGCAAACGTAAACAAATGACAAACGAAAAAATTAATATTGTGGGTGGAGTGAATTTGACAGAATGAGCAAGGTGAGGGTGGGGAGTCATGTCGACTAATTAGCCAATGAGATACATTGGCAAGGGTTAGTCTTCTGCTGTGTGTGGTGCTGAGGTTGTGTCTGGAGTTATAAGTTTTTGTATATAAATTTATTAATAATAATTTTTACTTCTTTATAAATTATTAGAGGTTTTTAATTTTTATTTTTTTTTATTTTTAGCATTTTTGGGTCATGGGTAAATGTGTCCATGGGTGAATGGATCATGGGTAAATGTGTCCATGGGTGAATGGATCATGGGTCATGTGTCATGGGTCATGCATGGGTCTTGGATCAAGTTTAAAGTTTTTTTTTTGGGAATTTGTATGGAATTTTCCAGAGAATATTTGGGGTTTTTGGAATTTTTTGCTTTAAGGTCACGACTTCAAGGTCAAAGGTCAATGTCACTGACATATAACATGGCTGACGAGATGGGCACTGCTTGACCTGGCGAGAAGCATTCCTGTCGGGAGCTTAGTCTATCCATCTGTCATCGAACCCCGAACCTCCTGCATGTACACATTAAAGTATATTTTATAACAATAATTTTAATCTTTTGAAAACATTTATAATTGTTGGGGTAATTTTATAATTTTTCAGCCATTTATTGGAATTATTTTGTTTTCAAGGTCATTCAAGCTCACGGGCATGGGATGGGGTCAGTTAAGGTCAAAGGTTACCTGGATACAACATGGTGGTTGGGTTACCGGAATGACAGAGCATGATGTTGTGTCCGGTTCCGGACCCCCAGCCCCTTGTCACCGAACGCAGATAATTACTCTACTTACATATATGTTTACTTTCCTTCTGCCAAAACAGTATGTCTATATAAATTTTCACTAAGAAGTTTAGTTTTAAATAAAATCACGAATATAAAACTAATCCGTATTTTACTCGAAATGGGTTACTGTTTTGGCAGAGGGAAGACAAACAGATCAAACCAACTGTTTTGATTCTCATGTATACTGTATAACAGGTATTATTAATANTGGTATTATTAATACGTATTTCTTAGTTAGAAACGCCGTCATTCGAGAACCAATGTGCGAAATTCCACTAACATACACGTCAAAAGCACCATTTACTTGTGGTCTCTAACACATAGATCGATCGTTTGTTTGATCTTATTTTATTAAGGTCGTATCCAGTGCCAAATTTTATGGTGAAAATTCGGTTAAAAATTGTAATAATTAAAACTTCAAGCGCTGTTGAACTTACGTGGAGCTGAAGTTGTTCATAGGGACTACTGATACAGTAGATGAGCCTTTGTAGTTCAGTTTATCGTCCGACATTTTGACTAAGTGAACTGAAAAAAGAAAAGAAAATGAACAAACTGTAAGACTACAAACAAATATAATTATTGAGAAACACGGTTACACTATTTAAACACACGATTTTAAAATTAATAAAAACTTTAGAAACAACTTCCACCATCTTTTGTTATATAGTTTAATGAAAACAGATATTATTCTATTTTAGTTTTCTTTTGATATTTTAAGTATAAATATTAAGAGATCACAGCCTACTTCAAGTTTTGAAAATTAATTGAATTAATACCTTGACACAGACCACATAAATATTTATACTCTTTCAATTTAAATTAAAATAGTAAATTGCCCAGAGTTTCCTGTCGGGGCATTAGTAACGTGTAAGTTATTTACAGTTAAAAGCCTGACTTTGCAGTTGCAGTCCTATATTTTTGATGTTTTGTTTCAAAATATTACAACATTCAAACGCATTGACGAACTAAATTTCACCATAACATTTTTTTTTTATTAAATTTCTCTAATTGATACTTCAGTAAATATTTTGTTTATTAGAAATATATTTTTTTAACAAAATATTACTGAAACAATTTTTTTAAGAATACTTGTTCTCTAATACAGGAAATGGTGCTACTGAAGGGTAAAAAATTCCTTGATGAATTAATAATACATCAGAAAATTAGCTTCTTATTGTTACGTGTAAATCACTTTTATATGCTTTAGACCTAGAAACGTATGATATATAACAGATAAATAACTTTTAATATTTATGTTTGTGTGAAACATATTGACTTACAACTATGATGAATCGTTGTCTTTGGAAGTTTACGTGTTCTTTAAAATACATTGTATAGTATCAGTATAATATAAGGCATATAGGACACCACATATTTTGTTCTTCGCCTGTATATTATCACATCAACTTAAGCCATACTTTATACAAAATATATCAATTGTTTCCATCAATTGCTTCTTTAATTATTTTAGAGTGTTTTGATTATTGCGCACTCTCTCATCCATTAATACTTGTGTGAAAATCATGCACATTGACCAACATAACAGAGAGTAGGCGCTATTACAATTATTCCGCAAAAATTTGAACCTGAGGACAACTGCATAGCTGAACGCAATTGTCTTTGGGCTTTGGCTGCATAATAGTCGAAGGAAACACCTTTGTTTCAGTAGTAATTGCGGTCGCCATGTCCTAGAATAGCAGTTTATAGATGGAATTAATTTAGCCTTCACTGAGTTCCTGCATATATATACCCTAAGCTGGGATTGTGTTGCTTCTTGATTGGTTAAGGTTGTTAGGTCTCTGGCTACTTCCTCTAGATTGTATAAATTATTTGGCCCATAAAGTGGCATATTTCTGTAGTGTTTTCCTAGTTCGTTATAAAAGATTTTTTTTTTAATACACGCATAGATATTGCTTAATTCATATCCAGTTCTCCTGTCTAAGTTAAAAGTGGAAATATTAACTTCTGTTATTTAAGTTATTCAAGCCAGTGATGTGGTCACTTTCAATGTTATGTTCTGTTAAGGCTGACTGTAGATTTTCATGTTTGTAGTCGCTAATGTGTTTCGAAATTCTGGCGATGATTCTAATGCTAGTTTGATCCACACGCAACTTACTAAAGGAGTAGGGTGATTATCTGTGTTCGGGGCCAAGTTATTCGAGGTCCGGAGCCGGAACCAACATCGTGCTCTGTCATTGCGGTGACCCAACTGCCATGTTGCATCCACGTAACCTTTGACCTTAACTGACATCCTTCCACAAGTGGTGCGAAGAAGGCAGAAGGTGTCAAGAACGTTCGTTACATACTTCCAGAAGACCCGAATGAACTTGCTGATATACTCAGATATTTTAATGACCTGCAAAAACGTGGGGATCTATAACTAATTTTTTAGATATCTTCAATCATCGATGAACTGAAGGATGGGGGTTACATCAGATGAGGCTGTTGGCTACTAACCATGTTTTGCAAACATCTGAGAAGTGTAAAGATATAATGTTAATAAAATTAGAAAGATACGATGTATATTATAAGTAAATAAAATTAGTTCAGATTTACATAGTAATGTTTGTTTTAATTTCTTACACAGTCACTTATCCTTCTTCAAAAGACTTATGAATTCAGTGTTGTAAACAGTCGATTGCGAGAGTCGGTTTTAGATCAAATTTATGTGAGTGCATCCAGTAGCAGGGCTATAGTTCGATTTGAAGTATTATGCCTTAATTGTGTAGTTTAAAATCGACTGATTTTTATATTTGGAACTAATGAAATGAGGGGAATGTTTTTGAAGATTGTTTCGCAACTAGTTTGTGTGTCTGGTGTGTTGGCTTGGTAAGTTAGTATGACCCTTTAGTATGGTCAACTCTGGTAGAAATGTTCAGCAAATACTTTGCCATGATTTCGTTTTAATATGTTGGCTATGAGACTCATATAAGATACATTTTTAGAGATTGACCATCATCGTTTGTAAAGGTGGGTTGTATGGCAGGCTAGTCTTGACGGTTGTCCTAGTCAGCTTTGCACTAGCTGGTCTCGTCAGGAGCTAGTGTTGTTCTCAGTCAATCTAGCAAGGAACCATTCTTGGATGGGGTTAGTCTTAGATGGAGTCAGTCGTTGGCTAGTATAGTTAGTTGGTTTAGGTCCTTGTGACTAGTTAGTAGTGGGCAATTGTATGGACTGTGATATTTCTAGATTTTTCGAGTTCTATGTCATTGGGGTCAATGGTAATAAGGTCGACAATAACCATCATGGTGGTTAAATCGACTGCTCCTCTGGCGGCGACATCTATAATTAATACATTAGCATAACCTAAGTGATGAAAATGTAAACATATTACAAACGAAAAATGAATATGATAGGTGGAGTGCATTCGACAGAATGAGCATAGGTGAGGGGGTGGAGGCCTGTCGATTAATTAACCAATGAGAAACATTGGCGAGGGTCAGTCGTCTGTTGTACGTGGCGCTGAGGAAATTTCTGGAAATGTATTTCAAATATCCGCAAAGGAAATGGCCGGGTACTGTTAGGTCAGGGGACCTCGACGGCCAGTTGATGTCTCCAAATAGTTAAATTACACTTCGTGGAAATGCTTGTCACTTTTAAAAAATATATAATTTAAGTAGCCATCTTGGCGTCAAACACATTCATGTATTTTGCGCTCAAAATAATACATGACACGCTCCAGTAAATTGCAGTTTTTTATTCAAACAATAAATAAAAAAATTTATTTTCTTTAATTATAGCCATTTTTATTTTTATGTTATTTTTGATTTTTTCGGTCATGGGTCATGAATTGGTCATGGTTTAATGGGTTAATGGTTCAATGGGTCATTGGGTCAATGGGTCAATATGTCATTGTATCAATGGGTCAATGGTTCGCGTGTCATGGAACCTTGGTTCTTGGGTCTTGGGTCAAGTTTCCAGGTGTTTTTGAGAATTTTTTAATTTTTCGGAAATTTTTTGGGATTTTTTAGAATTTTTTGGTTTTAGTGTCAAAGGGGTCAAAGTCAATGGTCAATGTCACCGACATCTAACATGGCTGACGAGATTGACTATTGTCACTGATTTCCAAGCTGTGTTTGCGGTTGCGCCGACCTGTTGAAGCAAGTGTTCACTATTTTCGTCTGCATTAGGAAAGTACAGTTGTGTAAGTATCTGCAGATAACGGGCTGCTGTTTGGGTCACAGTTTGATTATTTTCCTTAAAAAGTATGGCCCGATGATACCGAAAACTGACACCCCACACAAACTCTTACTTTATAACTAGAGGGGGTGATGCTGTACCAACCAATTTGTCATGTTGACTACAGCATTCTGAAATACTAAACTATACAGATGGCTTCTTCCCATAATAAATCGCACATTCTCAAATGGCGCACAATTCAGATTCGTGACATCCTACTGGGACAACCTTTATCTTTATTGTCTGTTACATATGTTTATAATTGAAGGATTTTCTTTAGACATTAGTCGTTATGGGCAGTTATATATTCTCCTATTTCTAAGTTTTCTTAACTTTACTCGATTTTTTAGTTAATAAAATGAATAAATGACGTAAAATTAAATTCTGGCCTCAACTCGTTCACAATATTGCATTAAACTTAAAAATAAAATAAATTGTATTGAATTTACCCTCATAAATGACTTTCATAAATTTACCATTTTTCACGTACAAGGACAGATACATCTTAAAAGCAATAGAAATACAAGAAACACATCTGCCACGTGAATACAAAAAAAAAATTAAAACTAAGTGGTACCTGAGGGCCCTTCTTCAAAAGTAGTCTAATACAAACTACAGTAAGTAAAAAAACCAGAGAATATATCGTCCGTGATTGGCAAAGTAACGAAGCCAATCAGGAAGAAGGTAGCCACTCATTTGCCAACAATTCCAACGAATCAGAAGATACTGCCCTTTATACACCACGTAGCCCAACCAACCAAGTGGAAAGTAACCAATTATTGCATACAACCTGAGCAAATCGCGAATATTCAGAATCACATCTCAGGGTATACAAAAGTAGAAAGACCAACAGAAATGGCGAGTGTAGTGTTCGACAAACATTGGCGTTTTGTACTATCTCAATGTGGGAGAAGTCCAAAAGACATAGGCATTCATTCCAATAGTGGACAAGAAACTTAGTCAAATTCATTGAGATTATAAAAAAATGTTGTTACAGCATTAGATATTGTGTATATGCCTTTTTACTGTAATTATTTCATTTTACGGATAAGTAATTAAGCGTTATGGTTGGATATTTGATATTTTTCATATCGTGATTATTCTGTAAAGACTAAATGAGATTGTAAGCTGGAATCTAACTAAAGCAGTGACATATGGAAGCCGCAGAATCAGTTTGTTATCTGCACTGTAAAGGCAATTACATAAACGAAGGAGAGTTTCCGTTAAATCATGGCTTAAGTATAATTTTTGCCATTCATACTTCAAATTTCTAATCAATTTCACGAAATTATAGACAATTTCATAAAGTATGTGGTATTTTGGAAATTCAGTGTGGCTTCACCTTCCACGCGTCACCCTGCAACGTTAAAGGATACTACAATCCTTACCAGACACGACTCGCCACATCAGATGCGACCGATTCAACGAGACTGTGGTTATTGTTTTCAACCAAGCAGTATCGCATACAAACAATAATATTGACACGAGAGTAAACAGCGACCAGAAATGTATTAATTGTGGAGTGGTGTCGGATCCGCGGCCAGCCAAGTTGTTCAATTGTGTCACGCCACTCAGTCGAGATACGAACATCGCAGTGTAAGGTTGGCTTGCCAGATTTTCAAGCTGTGACTGTCGTTCTGTGTCCAAAATGCAGTGTGCTCAAGGATGTCAAATACAAAAAAAAAAAAAAATTATTTTTTATATTTTTACAAAACATTATTCAACTTGTATGCATTGTATGTGATGCTATTTTCCTCGAATAAAGTAATTTTATACTTTATATTTTTTTAATGATTTGATGTTAAACCCAAAATGTGTCTGTTTTGCTACAGCCATTATAACAAATACTAACTGAGTTGTACAAACGAAAAAATTTACAACGTAAACTAATGCAGAGGGTTACCGCGTGGCAAATTTTTAATCACCAAATAAAACTTCATGTGTTTTAAATAAATGGTTAAAAATATTTTTTTTTGGCATTTTTGTTTTACCTTTTTTTAAAAATGCATGAACTGTTATTTAGTGATTACATATGTATCACGCGGTACTTCACGACATTATTTAACAGCGTAAATTTTTTCATTTGTACATCTTAGTTAGTATTTCATATTGTGGCTGCAACAAAACAGAAAATTTTCGGATTTGACATTAACTATTCTAAAAATATAAAGAGTAGAATTTTTTTATGCGAGGTAAATGTCATCACGGACAATGCGTACAAGCTGAACCATTTTTGGTACAATTATAAAATAATTAATTTTTTTGTAACTTACACCCATAAGAAAAAATCTTTTTTGAAAAAAATGTTTGGAGGGACGGGAAGGTGCGGATTATCTGAGCGGTGATTAAGAAACGAAGTATTCCGACCGATGGGGGTGAAGGTGAGGCGGAGAAGAAGTGGCAACGAAAGTTGTTGTGAGAAACGGGAATACCCTGATAAACCTCACTGGCCAAGGGCAACGTCCGCTACGTATCCCACACGCAAAAATCCGGGTTCGACACAGACGAGGATTAAACCCTGTTTTCTGTGGCCGGAACCACGTGGCCTGACCACTACACAATCGCACAACTGTCATGTGTTTAAAGAAAAACTGGCACATGAAAATAATGTTCATCGTTTAAAGGGCATGGAAAAGTCTCGCGACCAAACCATTGTATACAGCAATAGTTGGTACGATGTATAGATTTCTAGTAAAATATTGTTGGCTGTTTTTCGAATTATAACGTATAGAAACCACAAAATAAGTACATAATACAAATTCAAAAATATTGGTTTTTAATGTATAACATTTATTTATGTAAAATTTTACGGTAAAAAAATTAAAAAAGCTTAACTTTAACAGAATGGGATTTGTTGTAAAATTCTTATTTAAAAAAGTATTTTTCTTCAAGTTATATACATTTTAATACCATAGAGTTGTAGTAAATAATGTATTTTTAATTTTAAGAGAATTATTTCTGCATATCCACGGATTTTGTGGTTTTGATCCCCAATTTGTTTACAGAAATTTTACCACTTTTAAGTAGAATACTAAAGGCTATCAACTATTGTTGTACATGATAGTTATCAGCATTTAAATATATCATTTGACAATAAATCTAACACCATCAAAATATATATTTAATAGTTCAAATTATTTTCTTAGGTTATGTTTCGGCAATTCCTGCACTGCGATACCTTTCCGTGGCCCTTTAACATATCGTATAAAAAAAGTAGCTTGTAAGGCAAATTACGTTTTGGTAACTTATTTACTAGTGACGAGTCGGTTGATGCCACGCGGGGTATACGCAAGGGTTTGAGAGATAACGGTGGGCACCTGTGGTCGAGAGACAGGCGTTTGCAAAACCACTTCACACAGATATGGAAGAAGTCTCTATTTAACAAATGGCAATCAGCTAGACTGACGAAGTGAGTGTTTATAACAGACAAACTCGAATATATAACAATGTTTCCTAAAGACGGGTTAGTAGCTAGTTCCCAAAACCCATATAATACAGGTAACACGACTAAAGAAGTAGAGACCGCATAGTGCTGAACAGGACAATGTTAAAAGGACAATGAGAAGATTTTCATGGCGTCACTAACAAGTTTGAATTATCTAATGTTAGTCATAAAAAACGTCGAGTATTAGACATATCATACCGTTTCAGTTTTCTGCAATTCATTATTTCATCTCACCGTTGGCAGCCTCGCTTTAATCTAAGGAGACTGATGAACAATAAGATTTATTGCTTTACACTCTGTGTCAGAAACAAGTCATAAATGTACCACTGTTATCAGACTTACGAAAACGGATGATATATATGATCCCACCTTTACCTGGCAGCCATTGCCACTGTGAGGTAATCTTGATTAATAACTTTTGTTGGGAATTGAGTGTATGGCGTCTTATCGGCTTAGTCAGAAGTTTTTCGTCCCGTGGAAGCAGATTGGGTCCAATCACAACGACGGTAACCGAGAGGTGTTCTTTAGGTTCTTTACTGGAGCACTGAATTCTTAGAAGAAATCCTCCAAGAAAGGACACAAAAATAAAATAAAACCAAGACAATTTCCTGTGGAGTTTCATTTTAAGATCTGTCAGCCACATTTTCCTTAATAATTCCACGCCTTGGACTTAACTCCTCTGAATACTTGGTTGTAGCTAAAAATTCCAAGGCGCACAAATTAACAGCATTTTTACGAGCTGTATGATTTTGTAGAATTGTAAAGGTTTAAGATTAAAATATTAAGTTTGGCTATCACATTCAAGTGTAGATTTTAAAGGAAGATAATTTCACAATGAAATCATAGGTTTCTCTTTAGTCAGGCTGTTGTGTGCCTACTGTTTTGTTAACATTACAATTTCCCTATCATCTAAACAACAGAAAGTTTTCTTATTGTTGTAAATGTTATTTTTGTATATCGCCGAGAAAGCTTGCTGTTTAGACTTGCTAGAAGCATAATATTTTAACGTAATTGATGAAGAAGAGTGGAAAATCATACTCGTAATGAGAACTGCAATATCATCAACTCTGGACAGTTATGGGGGGGGGGAAATTACTTAGAGAAGACTACCTTCTGAGTGGGATCAAATCCTCTACTTTTGTCTCATTATTAGGGGCTCAAAGTGAGCATCCAACATCTCCTATTTGTGGGAAATGAAGACTGTGCAGGCTGGATGGTCCAATGTGATTTGAAATTCGTGAGATATCGTTTTCACGTCAGACGGAGGAAGAAGCGGTCACCTTAAATCACATACGAAATGCCGATGATAACATGTGTCGTGAAAATAGACCGTATTTAACGTAATTTGGGTTAAAATAAAAACATGTGTTGGTTGTTCCCGCTATCAAGATAGTGCCAATGTGATTGAGTCGAGAGCAGACGGACGCTGAGTGGAAGAGGTTGCCCCACTGAATGAGACGGTCGTTTCTCCAGCCTGGCAGAGACGGACGAGGCGAAACCGGGCTGAGTCGCATAATAATCACGAGTGCAGAGGGATCGATGCCGTTAGAAGCGTGTTGACCGAACCAGTCACCAGGTAGCGATGCAATTTATTTCAAAGTACTTCCGTCACAACTCCCGTACGTATGCCAGTGATAGAATTTTCCGACAGGAGGTGATAGAATTTAGTTTTCATGGTCGCGCCGTTGCCAGGGAGACACTTATCGAACGCACGAATGCCCGAAGTTTTTTGGATTGGCGAGAACATCATAATTGGACAAAGGAGCAGTAGAAGGTCTTATGGAGTGTGAGACATGATACGTGATCTGGCACGTGGAAGCACACGTGTAGACGATATCTTGGTGGATGACTGACAAACGGTATTTTCCTGCGTGTATTGTGTTGGCAGTTGATTTTAGAAGCGGTAATGTAATGGTTGGGGACTGCTTCTCGCGGTTTGGGGTCAAGCCATAAGTTATGATAAATGGATCGATGAACTCTGGCATGCGCTAGTGTTGTTACGAATGTTGGATTTCCCACATTCGCGAATGTGAATGCAAATGCGAATATTCATCTCCAATATTCGCGAATGCGAATGCGAATATTGACTTTTTCAATATGGCGCCCAAAGCATGCGCCCACGAACTCATATTTTGACCGCGCGTTTAGGACCGGCCATGTTTAAACCGAAAGTAGCTGATGCTGCACGAAGTAAACAAACCGTGATTGCTCGCTCATTTAATGAAGTTAGCTGCTAATAGTTTTTTCGTAAAGATTTGTTTTGTGGTTACTTACACTTGTTTGTTGAATTTCTATAGAAACCATTGTTAAATTGTTATAAAGTGATTAGTGATATTTCAACATGGGTATATTTGTTTTGAGGTTACTTACACTTGTTTGTTGAATTTCTATAGAAACCATTGTTAAATTGTTATAAAGTGATTAGTGATATTTCATAATGGGTAAGTGGTATGTTAGCGAAGTTTGGACTTATTTTACAATATGTGATGCTGAAAATGTGAATTGCAAAATATGTAACAAACAATACTCGTGCAAAGGAAGATCAACTAGTGCTATGAGAAATCACCTGGAAGGTATGCATAAAAATGAGTATAATGGAGTAAAAAAACGCGAAAATGAAAAGTGGAATGCTTCTAAAACAAATTCTTTGGCGTCCTATTCTCGACAATGTACTAAAATGATCTAAAACAAATGTCTTTGACTGATTGCGTCGAAAAAACTAAAAAGTGGGATAATAACAATGCCAAGTCTGTGGAAATTGGCAATTTAATAAGCGAAATGATTGCTTTGGAGGACTTANGGAAAATGAAAAGTGGAATGCTTCTAAAACAAATTCCTTGGCGTCCTATTCTCGACAATGTACTAAAATGATCTAAAACAAATGTCTTTGACTGATTGCGTCGAAAAAACTCAAAAGTGGGATAATAACAATGCCAAGTCTGTGGAAATTGGCAATTTAATAAGCGAAATGATTGCTTTGGAGGACTTACCCTTTATTTTTGTGAAATGCGTTGGATTTGTCAGATTGATTAACCACCTACGTCCGTCGCATAATTTAAAAACTCGACAACATTTGACTTCGTTTATATGCGAGAATTTCCACGGCAAGGTAAAAGATAAAGTTTTGAAATTAATAAAATAATTTGAAAAAATGGCGTTTACAATTGATATCTGGTCTGGTTCTTGTTCAGGAGTATCGTTGCTGAGTTTTACATGTCACGGCGTAACAAAAGAATTTGAAGGAAAAATGATTGTGTTAAAAGCAGAGGTATTTAACGATGGCCGACATACTGGTGAAAATATAGCTATAAAACTTGAAACCATGTTTTCATTATAAGAAATACCCAAAGAAAAAGTGCAATTGCAATGAATTGTTAGGGATGATGGTACTAACGCGAAAAAAGGTATTTCCTTGTTATTCATTAAAGACATTGATTGTTCATCACATTAAATTCAACTAGTTGTCAATGAGGGGCTTAAGGCACAAAATTCCGTTATTGCAGTGATTACAAAATGTAAAAAGATGGCAACTCATTTTCACCACTCAAATATTGCTCAAGATGAACTTGCAGCTCTACAAGAAAGGCTCAATCAACCAAAGCTTAAGATTATACAAGAGTGTGTTACAAGATGGAATAGCAACTTTTATATGTTGGAGCGCATTTTGAAAAACAAAGATTCGTTGTGTCTTTACGATTCCAAAAATAATAAAGTTTCACAACTAACTTCCCAATAGTGGATAATTGATGAAAAACGTATTACTTTTCTCAGGCCTTTTGAAGAAATTACAAAAGAAGTGCAGCTAATATTTCCATATCTTCAGTAATTCCATTATTGGCCACCTTGGAAAAGGTAATAAATGAATTTGATGTGACTGGCGAATGCATCGGAAACATGATTCTTGTTCTAAAACAAGAATTAAGTCGCAGATTTTNAATGAATTTGATGTGACTGGCGAATGCATCGGAAACATGATTCTTGTTCTAAAACAAGAATTAAGTCGCAGATTTTCTCATTTGTAAAATGACGTATCGTTTGCTACGGCTACTTTCATTGACCCGAGATACAAAGTGAAATTTTTCAAAAATTCTTCAACCTAGGATCAAGTTGTGAAAACGTGCCAGAATGACTAATCATGCGATTGAAACCTCTGGTTCCAGTGCCCATCTATCAGGGAAATCTGCATCATTAAGATACACCATGAAATTGCTGTTGGATTCCTGTGAAAGTGAAGAAGAATGAGAAAATGAAAGTCCAAACCATATAGAAATTTTGATTAAAAAACAATCAATGAATATTTTATAGATAAACGTGTGGAAAATGATGTAGACCCACTTACATGGTGGAAGGTGAATAATAAGAAGTATGGTATTCTTTCTCCTATAGCCTGGCAATATTTAGTAACACCACCCACCAGTGTACCTAGCGAAAGAGTTTTTAGTGGGGCAGGTCTTCTTTACACACCCCACCGAAATAGGCTGCAAGGAGAAAAGGCATCAAAACTTTTATTTTTGAAGTTTAATATTCTTCTACTACAATTTAATTACTAAGTGTTTTATGAAACGTACATAACTCACTTAAGTATATTTGGTAATGAAATTGTAACTTAATTACTATTATATTTTTTATAGTTTATCTATTATTATTTTTAATTCAATAATAAATGTTATATGGTTGTGTTAAAAATAATATAACTAGAACCAAAGTTAAAATTAACATCTTAATTTGAAGAAGATTATTTTTTGTTTTAATTAAAAAGAAGAAATGTTTTCGTTTCCTTCCTCAAAAAAGATATTGTTAACTTAATTTATAAGTAGTATATTTAATATACAATATGGTTATTTACAGAAATCTATAGTAGATTTAATATTATTTAGATACCTATCAAGTTGCATTTGTGTTCTCTCAAAAAATCTCATTTAAAGTGGATTAGTTTGATTAAAAATGTGGTAACATATTTAGCTCCATTGTTTTGTGTTTAAGAAGTTCGAAATTTATTTTTGTTTTCATACAATTGATATTTTATTTTGCAAGTTTAGGTAAATACCTACCTAAATTTGATTTTTGCTTAGATAAATAAGAATAAAATATTATTAAAAGCGCATGTAAGTACGTAATGAGTAACATCAAAACTGTTCCACAATTAAAACATTTTTTTATTAAAATATAAATACCTAAATAAAAATATTATAAATCTTAGCAGTTGCATTGTTATTTCATAAATATTTTCATTTTTCATTGCCAAATACATTCGCTACATATTTGCATAATTTTTTGCGAATGCAAACGCGAATATTAAAAACATGCGAATGCGAATGTGAATATTCGTAACAACACTAGCATGCATTGCACCAAAACGTTTCGCACAACATGCCTCCCACATTGTAGCAACGGTTTGAAAAATACTGTTTGCTGTTTTTCCAGGGTGATTCTCCTTCCCATAAAGCGAGGTCAATTGTGCTGTGTTTTGAAGATAATAAGGTAGACTGCTTAGCTGTTACGCTAAAATATCCGACTTGGACCCAATAGAAAAATCTTTAGAATGAGCTCTAGCGTTGTTTGCGAGCCAGATCCACTCGACTGGCTGACAAATTTCAACTATTCGACTTCCTATAGTCCATTCACGGTTACTTCCAACAATTCTGAAGACCTGCTGAAGTTCTACTTTCAGGATATTTTTCCGCCTCAGGCAAACAAAGCTTAACCGAGTCTAGAAAATTACACCAAAGGGACAACGCGTAGCATTCTTGCGCACTCAGTTTAATAATATTCTGCATTAAAACTTTTTCTTACTCTCCATTACCAACACACCTATACGATCGTGGTTTTTATTTATATTAATTATGACATAAATATTGTAATTCGTAGGTAAAATACAAATAAAATTTTCAATTTAATGAAAAGTAAGGCACTTTTATGTTAACGATAGTATAAAACCGTTGTGATACAAGGCATATTTATCAAACAACCAAACACGCTACGCTTGCGGTGATTTTTCAAAGGTTTGTTTCAATAAGTTTGAAGAAACCACGAATAGACTACAGAGGAAGAATGGAAACATATTCCACCAGCTGTGTACCCAAATTTTTGAGAGCCTGCCGTGAAGGACGAACGCTTTAATTAACGAAATAGAGATGTCCGACATCCAAGTAGTTATAAGATTTGCGACTTTGGAACTTACAGCAATTAGTGTCCAGTAAATTTTGAATACATCTTGTGCATTACTGTTATACCTACTTTTAAAGCGATCAAGTGTTTCTGTATTTTTTTCGTGTTCTATTTTATAACACTGCATTAAATATGCATGCCATTTTTTCAACACCATTATTCGCAAAAAGTTTTGACCGTGTAGTAGTTATCTCTCTAAACTGGCACTGCAAACATATTATTTATCATCGAGAGTTTTCTTTACTGTGTATTTGATGCTATTTTTCATACTGTTGAACATGGTGCCAGTGTTTGAAACATTCTAAATAAGAGAATTACTATTTTCAAAGAGAATTGTCCAAAAGAGAAACTTTATTAGTAAAATTAATTTGCGTATTTATGCGTACGTAAAGATTTTTTCTTTATTTAAAACAGAAAGTAAATGGGCCTGTTATGACTATTAATATCTTGCAGATTTCTCAACAGATACCGTATATGCCTTATATTGCTAAGAATTTAAAATGGTCTATAATAATTCTGAAAATATAAACAATTGTATGCCACTGTCTGTCGGAAATTTATTTTGTTTTATTCTGACACAGATCAACAAAGTAAAAACTGTGCGGTAGCCGGTATAAGTGACTGTAAATACACTGGAGAGCCAAAAAAACTGGCATATGCGTGCGTATGCAAATAACAGAGGTATGGAACCAATCAGAGTAACGCGATACGGTCGGCAGCGCCTATATAAGACAACAAGCGTCTGGAAAAGTTGCTACCTCGGTTACTGCTGCTACAATGGCAGGTTATCAAGATTTAAGTGAGCTTGAACGTGGTGTGATAGTCGCCGCAAGAGAGATGGGACATAGCATCTCCGAGGTAGCGATACAATTTGGATTTTCGCGTACGATCATTTCACAAGTGTACCGTGAAATCGGGAATCCGGTAAAACATCAAATCTTCGACATCGCTGCGGCCGAAAAAAGATNATTTCACAAGTGTACCGTGAAATCGGGAATCCGGTAAAACATCAAATCTTCGACATCGCTGCGGCCGAAAAAAGATCGTGAACGAACGGTACAAACGACGACTGACGAGAATCATTGAAACGTGACAGACGTGCAACCCTTTCTCAAATTGGCGCAGAATTCAATGCTGGGGCATCAATAAGTGCCAGCGTGCAAATTATTCAACAGACCATCATTGATATGGGCTTTCGGAGCCGAAGGCCCACTTGTGTACTATTGTTGACTGCCCGACACAAAGCATTACGCCTCGCCAGGGCCCTCCAACACCGCCATTGGACTGTTGATGACTGGAAACACGCTGCCTGAACTGACGAGCCTCGTTTCCAATTATATCGGTCGGATGAACGTGTACGGGTATGGAGACATCCTCATGAATCCATGGACCCT
>NQII01008367.1:44902-61384 GCA_002778355.1 Clitarchus hookeri
CCCACATGCAAAAATCTGGGAGCAACCCCGCCGGGAATCGAACCCGGTTCGCCTAGGTGGGAGGCGAGTAGCCCAACCACTACAACACCGCGGCCCCAAAGTTAAATAAATTATGAGACGCGTGCCAAGCTAGGTTTACGTCGTCAGTTATGCACGACGTTGCTAGAGAGAGGTCTTGAGGACTGGTGAGGGTAAAATGAAGTGAGGATGGAGCAGCGGAGGAATGCAAGGGAAACGGAAACGGGAAATCCCGGAGAAAACTCGCCGACTAGCGACATCGTCCGGCACGATTCCCACATGCGAGGATCCGGGAGCGACCCCGCCGGGAGTCGAGCCGTTACCACCGAGACTACAAGGCCATNCACGATTCCCACATGCGAGGATCCGGGAGCGACCCCGCCGGGAGTCGAGCCGTTACCACCGAGACTACAAGGCCAAACAACCTCTATGTGACGTCACTGGCGGTGGGCGATGCAATCGCTACGTGACATTGTGTTGGAATATGTAGTAATGCGGGAAACTAAAATGAGCACCACTGAATACAAACCTTTCGTTGCTTTAAATTTTTTTCAATGGTAAACAAATTAAGAACCATCTTAAGACATATAAATTGATAATACATTATATAAATATACAAATATCAGTANCAATGGTAAACAAATTAAGAACCATCTTAAGACATATAAATTGATAATACATTATATAAATATACAAATATCAGTAGGCCATTTCTTAATTTTCGATGTATTTTCTCTGTTGCCATTTGCAAACAAGGGAAGAACGATGTTCAGAAATATTACTTAATGATAAATTCGGTGAATATATTTCAAATAGTTGTACCTACGCAATTTATTTATTACTTGTAGGCCTATTGTTACATATCTCTATTCATTAAACGAAGTTTCCGTCGGACTGACTCATCAAAGAACTGCTCAAACTACTGGACGCAAAAGCAGCAACATGAAGGATGGCTTCCTTTTGGGTGCAGGCACCCAATAAGAAAGGATTACTCGAAATTCGACAGCTAAAAGGGTGAAAGGGGGTAGAATGTGTTTTCGAGGACTCCTCGATGGCTAATTAATCCCTTAAATGACACTATGATCTTAGTTTAGAAGGTTGGCTAAACAAATACCTAAATATTAATTTATATATATATTTCGAAATTGCTCCCCTAATAAGGTAAAACGTGTTAAAAAGTGTTTTCAAGAAATCCTTCAATATCTCATTAACCTCACTGAATATCGTTATGCTGTTTGCTTCCAAAGTTAGGCTACATAAATACTTAAGAACGAATTGCCGGATTTTATAAATTCAAACCCCTAAGAAGGTGAAAAAGTGTAAAATGTGTTTTAGATTATGTTACCTGAATGACATCGTTCCTGAGCCTGTAAATTTAAAATCAGCTTATTTTATAAAAAAATTATCATACAATTAAAGTATGATTACAAAATTGAAACCCCTATATTAATGGGAAACAAAAATTTTCACTACCTTTACAGTTACAAACAAAGTTGTCAGAACTGAGCAGAATCAATAATTAATTATCTCATTTTCTTAAATTGTGAGGTTATTTATTTTCTAGTAAAAGACTTCATAGTGCAAACGAATAAAATTTTTTTTAAATTAAAATAAATAAATTTTAGTTCGAAACAAGGAAACACCCCACAGTAATGTATATGTTTTATGTAAGATGTAGAATTTTTATTTTACCAATTTTGAATGAAAGACGTAACTCTACAAATTAAATATTTTATAACAAAATTGCTTGCCANGAATTTTTATTTTACCAATTTTGAATGAAAGACGTAACTCTACAAATTAAATATTTTATAACAAAATTGCTTGCCATTGCAAACGTGTTATAGGTACGAAAGTGAGTGAAGAGATTTGGGCGGCTCTTAACAGCGAAATCTTGAGAGCCGATGAGGGTGAAATGAGGTGAGTATGGAGCAGCGACGGAATTAAATGCGGGGAAACGGGAGATCCCCGAGAAAATTCGCCAACCAAGGCATTGTCCGGTACGATTNCAGCGACGGAATTAAATGCGGGGAAACGGGAGATCCCCGAGAAAATTCGCCAACCAAGGCATTGTCCGGTACGATTCGCACTTGCGAAAATCCGAAGAGAACCGGCCGGGGATTGAACCCGGTTCGCCATGGTTGGAGGCGAGCAGTCTAACCGCTCAGCCACCGTTGCCCCGTATAGATACGAAAGGATATGACAGGTCAGTGGCAGCAGATACCTGCCTTTACTTATCTGCAACAGTGGAGAGAGTTGCCTTACGAATATGAGTGTGCATAACGCTAGCGTAACAATTAATCGGTNTTACTTATCTGCAACAGTGGAGAGAGTTGCCTTACGAATATGAGTGTGCATAACGCTAGCGTAACAATTAATCGGCAACAAAGGTAAAATATATATGTTATAACAGTTTTTGTTTTGAACCGTCTGTAAATCGAAATTGTCTTAACTGCCATTTCATTAGCTGGTCATCATAAACATTTAAAAAACAAGAAGTAGCACAGACTACAATAAGAAAGAGCAACACTTTGAACACTACAAGGACCGCGGTTGGTGTAGTCGCTACTGATAGGCTAAAGTGCATGTCATTTAGTTTCCTGGCATCACCTGAAATATTCAAATGTTCACATTTATTCAATTATTTTACCATTTTATTACTGAAGCGTTACCTTGTAGTGTAAGTGATTCACCAAAAGAAACTGCAAATCGTGAAAAGAAGAAGTCGCTTGGCAGACGTGTTCTTCAAAGAAAGACGATTGATATAAGATTGGGAGATGCACTGACATTCCATGCTGGACGCCATTTTTCAAGATGGCGGCGAAAAATATGAAAAGTCTATAACGTGGCTATCCTTTGGCCGATTTTTAAAAAAATTTTAATGGAAGCTGGCACAAAATAAAATAACTTTGGTATTTATATATTTTACAGTAGACATGATAGTTTCGTCTTAAATTGATAAAATGTGTATTTATTGTGTACAAAATGCGTGTTTGTTTTTTCTCGTTTTAGATATTAACATTATTTTTTCATTTGTTTCAGATTTGGCCATTACGAAGAGAGTAAAAAGGGGACCAAAGCGTATGAAGCTTGCAGATGCTGTTGATGTATCTTCTCCGTTCAACTAGGATCTTTGCTGTTTGTGCCACAAGAGTGGAGATTTGATTTGTTCTACACGCAAAACTCAGAAAAATGACACTTCACCCTTTGAAAATGTTACGTTGGCAACCAATGTATTAGGATTTAGGAACATTTGTGCTCTACCTCCAGACATAAACCTTCCAATGTTAGATGGTGGAAGTGGTATAGAGAGAACAATTATGTCTAATGCAGCAAAATGGCACAAATCCTGCTATTTGCAATTTAACCNGGTGGAAGTGGTATAGAGAGAACAATTATGTCTAATGCAGCAAAATGGCACAAATCCTGCTATTTGCAATTTAACCCTCAAGAGCTTGATCGGGCGCGAAAGCGCATAGAGAATAAAATCGTTTAAGCACATCCACATCAACCCCGGAATTATCTCATGAGAGTGGAAACCCTGTATCGCTTCGGTAAATCTCCAGTCAGTTTTCACAAGTTAAGGAAACTTTCTGTATTTGTAATAAAGAGTTTCGACATTTATGGATGAAAATTGAGATATCGTGCAGATATCCTAAGAGATGCAGAACTTAAGGAATTTTTGTTTAGCGGAGATTTGGCCGTCAAAGAAGCCAAATATCATGCAAAGAGTGTTACCAATCTTTACAATCGATGCAGAGCTGCGAAAAGTCAAGGCATACAAGCGAACAAAGCTGTAGAAGCAATGACATTTGCATTTCTGGTTCAGTTTATTAATGGAGAGCTTAGCAGTGAAGATGTTGAGTAAGTATTCAAAATGAAAACTCTTACATCGTATTACAGAGAGCAACTGTCTAGCCTTCTTAGAGTTCCTGAGTCCGAAGTGACATAAGTGCACACTTCCCGGCTACGAGATAGAATATTGATTAATTTTCCTNTCTTAGAGTTCCTGAGTCCGAAGTGACATAAGTGCACACTTCCCGGCTACGAGATAGAATATTGATTAATTTTCCTCAACTAAGGACAGACAAGTCAGGGAGAGAATACATACTGGTACGGGGTGTTGCTAATACGTACAACGATGTCTGCCTAGAAGACAACGACGAAGATGCAGTCGCATTTGTGCAAGTGCGGGGCAACATGGAAACATTTTAAATATTCTATTCATTTTGCCGCAAACCTTATGCACTGAACCACCATACACAATTAATTTGATCTATAAAACCAAGAAACTTCATTACGAAAATGCAAACGCACTTATGTTGGCAAAAATATTATAACCGTCAGTTACCTTGAGTGAAATACGTCATTATTTCATATTATACGATTTGGCCCAATTGTGCACATAATGTCGCAATACTTACATAACATTCCATGCCAGTAGAAGTAAAATGAGAGAATTAGTGCAGTGAACTTGTCCTTGGACTTTAAAATAAACGTCTAAGTAAACAGCCCCAATATCATATTAAACNGAGAATTAGTGCAGTGAACTTGTCCTTGGACTTTAAAATAAACGTCTAAGTAAACAGCCCCAATATCATATTAAACATTTAATTTAAATACACTAATTTTTATAAATATACTAAAATTTTATGTAAATTATCAGCAAAAATTCATATTAATACAACCTTTTTTTGTGTAAAATTATCAAAATTGCACAAATTTTATTAATGTACATACAGCTTAAAAATTAGTGCTAATACACTATTATATAATGACAAANGAGAATTAGTGCAGTGAACTTGTCCTTGGACTTTAAAATAAACGTCTAAGTAAACAGCCCCAATATCATATTAAAAATTTAATTTAAATACACTAATTTTTATAAATATACTAAAATTTTATGTAAATTATCAGCAAAAATTCATATTAATACAACCTTTTTTTGTGTAAAATGATCAAAATTGCACAAATTTTATTAATGTACATACAGCTTAAAAATTAGTGCTAATACACTATTATATAATGACAAAAATAGGACAGCTAAGGCTTGCGTTAGGATTATCTAAAACGCACTCAGTTTTCTTGTGGATTTATTTGATCAACAAGGGATTGGCAATGTACAGCGAACTCTTATTCTGCATCATCTTAGCATGATTCGTAAATCCTGCTGTCCAACACGTTTTTATCAGCATGAGCGATGATGTTTTTAATCGAGGCTCTTTCACCTTTATCTCTGTTAATTACAAACCATTACACACAGAAATCTTCCAAGGTGAACACGTGTCATTGAAAAACATAGCTTTCTTTGTTGTGTGAATTGGTGGTAATGTTACGACCAGTTTGTGGATTTTCGAGGGTAATAATCCAGAAAGGAGAGGATTCAGTTGTGTTTGTGAGATTACAGCTTGACTACATTTAACCGAAATCTATTGAAATCCGTGCTTATTTTCTGCTAATTGCCTGTTGTACAGACTTACTTCGTATATAAAATATTCATTGTATGTATTTAGTATCTAGTATACCTTCGTCAGTAAAATAACACATATAAATAATTATATATATAGACACACATTTGCAGAAAAATTGGTTATGCCGAAATAATCACGTGAGTATAACGAAGGTTACCAAACAGCACGTCATAGCACGCCATGCATTCCATTTGCGTTTAATGCGGTTTGCTTGCGTGGATGTGCCACTAGGGGGCGTGTATAGCCCTCCAACATTCATAGCTGCAAGACACCGAATAAAGCCTTAGTAGCAGCGTGAGCCATAGAGCCCAGTTCAGTGAACATGCAGTATGCCCCGATGACACATTCGACAAGCTTTCGCCCAGCTGGATCAATTTGATAGAGACCACATCGTCGGCCTCCGAATGGCAGGTTGGACGTTCCGGCGCATTCCTCGCTCGGCAACCCCATTTCACAGCAGCATAATGCCTGGCCTCACACAGTACGGGTATCTCTGGCCTGCCTTCGTAATGTCAACATGCTTCCTTCGCCCACCGAGAATTTCCGGGGCCAGATTGGACAGAGACTTCGGCCAGCGGCAACTGCAGCGTTTTGGAGGGTCAGTTACGCCAGCCGTGGCAGGATCTTCTTCAAGAGAAGATAGTACTTCTGTATGCTTCCATGGCCAACCATATCACCGTCTATCCCCGTGCTACGGGTGGTCCAACACCACACTATGTGCATCTTTCCAGTGTTGGTCCCCTATTATAAATGCTTTGTGTGGCACAATATTTTGATATTTTCTGTTTTCTCCTACATCTGTACCCACTTACATGCCCCTGCGATGGCACCTTCAGGGTGATCAATTTTTTTTGTAAACAAATGTATGTATATGCGCATATATTATATATATACATACAAGGTGTTTTGATTAAAATGTTGTAATTCAAACCACATATATGGACTAACATAAACACAAATAATCATAGTAGCAAAATGTTCAAAAAATTCATACAGTATTTTTTAATTTTATTTTAAGTTAGGCATAACAACGCCGGGAGTTCACAGATTTACGTACCTGTGAGCACAAACAGTTGTATATCGTCGGTATACCGCCAGAAGTGACAGTCATAAATGTTGTTTTGTGGGAAATGACAATTAAAGATTATACAGCATACCAAAAAAAAATACGGTTTTACATTTAATTCGAATCGAATTACTTTTTTAACTTATACAGTGTATGTTTGTTATGATTATGGGTGATTGTCAATTAGTTATAGTGAATTTTAATTATTGTGATAGTAATTTTGACTTGGTTATGGCCACATTTTTAACATAATGTGACTTGGTCACGTTTTGCCTTTAAATCTGTCGACAGACATTTTTCACTGCAAGTCACAACTTGTTGATTATATAAGTTTATCTAAGAGGAACACAATCAATGAAGCAGTATTTTATTAAGAATGTTTATAATAGCAGTGAAATTAGAAACAATAAATCTTACGATTCCTTTAGTGTTTTTTAAGCATAAACCAACACAATTTGTAATTTGTAAACCAAATCAGAATTCAATTAGTTGAAGTCATTTCCATACCTTTTAGGATGGGTGAACCCAAACACAAAACGAATTATAAAAACATGATTTAGCCAAACAGAATTGAACAATTAGTGTTGTGTACTGCCAGTTCTGGAAGAAAATAAGTAATTTTCATCACTGAATAACAATTTAAAAACCATTCACTCACTACCTGATTGTTCAGAGTCTAAAATATCAGGTTCTGGATCACAGCCACTCTTTTTCTTGTCAGCTGGAAATGAGACATACCACTCATAAAGTTCCTAAAGGATATCCTTGGCAGCACATAGTTTCAAAAGATATTTTTTCTTTGCTTCTGGAATGGGTAGTTGTGTTCAGTACAGGGAAGGTAATTCCCTTGGCGTGCGAACAAGTCGACCTCGTCCAGCTGTACACATGGACTTGAACTCCGGATCTCTGAAGTTATACTAAAAGATTACGATACCTGGTTTGCCTTTCTCATAGCAGAGTATCATGAGTGTTAATCCACTTCACTATTTTACCCTCATTGCCTCTGGTTCTATTTTTAATAACATTTGCTGCAACATCTTTAAAATAAATCATGTCTGAATAGCTATTTAACAATGTGGTTGCCACTTGTTTTATTCTTTCCCCTCGTTGAACGAGCTAGACAAGATACATTCAGCAAGTCATTCATTGTGTAAATTTTTACATTTTTCTTTACAGACTCTATGTATGAATGTCCTTTCTCCATAAGATTATGTTTAATTATCTGCAAGTTAGTATTTTCTATAATAAACCGGAAAAGAGCTGTAATGAACTGAATCCTATCTTGGCCACTACACTTGTCTTATAACAGTGGAATCTCAGTCACAGTGTCAGGTAATTTTCGTATCCACGCAAGCAGTGCAGTATAAATTTCACAACTTTCCTTATGACCATTAAGTTCAGACCATGCGAAGCAGTATGTCTAGTGAGGGTGAGCTGATTCATAAACTGTAAGATTGTAAACATAAATTTTTCTGCTGTAGTACATTTGTGAGTCACTGTATGCGGGAATTTGCAAAATACTTTCCAGATTGGAAGTTTGCACTTACAAATGTTTTGTCATGGTTTGCACGCTGTTTGTCAGCATCTTTGGCACTGTTTTCTTGATCTATCCTCTTTACGTGTGCTTCATATTCGGTTTTCATTTCATTTTTAAGTTTTGGGTTTGAATAATTATTACATGATGTGCATTGTTCCTTCTTTGGCTTGAATATTAAGAGATTATAGTTTTGGCAAAAAATATGCCTGTATGTAATTTGTGAAACAACTGTTTCTTCTATTTTAGTTTCTCTTCCCTTCTCTCTACACTGTTCAACATACAATTCGTACATTTTCTTAATCGAAAACTGGGGACCAAGTTTCTCTCATTTTGTTGACTTCCAGCACTAGTGTGATTCAATTTTTGTGAAGCTTTCAATGTGTCATTTTACTGTCTTAATTACTTCTGGTCTTGTTTTATTTTGTGGTTTGTGTTGGCCACACTGGTCATTAGCAGTAAATACACCACGTTCACTGATTCCTTATCATGCTTTTTCAACTGGGTTATGGCTGATGCCAAATGCTTTTAAAAATAACTCTTTGCAAACACACAATTTCTCATTGTCTTTTACAAAAGACTAAACCCTACTGCTGAACTTTATTTTGCCAGTGCCTGTTCTTATTATTTGGGTTTTAGTCGGCAAACTTGAAACATTATGAATGATAAAGTCTTTTTGCAGACAGTAATCAAGTTTCCAATATTCTGAGCACAGTTGCTTCCTAGTTTTCACATCAAAGTATGCAGTAGACTTCTATCTAAACTTGCTACAGGCAACAGTCCTAGGTGATTTACCTGGTTGCACACTCTTTCTTTTGGAATAATGCTGCCCTGTTTTCTCTTTACCTTAGTTTTATTTTTCTACCAGTTCGTGGGATCCAATTTCCTCCAACAGTTTGGTTTTTTCTTCTTAATCTGAGGTGCGTCCTCAACAGATGAGCTTGCAATAGAGGATCTGTACTCATCACTACCACTGTCAGCTAAGATATATATGCCATCATCTCCATCTGTATCTACAGCATCGTGTCTGTCCAAATCACCATTTTCCGTTGCAGGATTCGATCGATCTTGATTTGCCATCTCGGTGTACGACGCTTTAGGAGTGTTATGTTGATCTTGACCACTGCTGTCAGCTATAATTTCGGAAACATGTTCTTGATTTGTTGCAACAGAGTCTGCAACAGTACAATACTTAGCTTAGATGCACGAAGTGGGAAGCGATAATATTACAAAATCTGTGCCGAATTTTTACTAAACATTAAGATGCGTTTGTAGTGTTTTAATAAGATGTGTTAGTATTGTGTAAGTTAAATGGTATTTTATATTTTTTGAGATGACATTTTTATATCTGTAAATAGGTGGAATTTGTTTCAAATTGTGATTGAGATGTATTGCCAAAAGAAACCAAGATTTATGCAAACAACGCCAACTGAATATAGGTTATGAAGCCGTAGGTCATGATTTGCTTGTGTAAAGCCAAAAATCGAGTGTCACCAATACTCCCAATTAAGTACCTATTCAAATTATCAACTCGGCCTACTCACATTATACAGATCAATAGCCTCACAATTCTGAGCCAACAATAAGAGACAAATACAAACCAAGAACTTTGAAAGTTATATAATATTGGTCTTAACCTCCAATTACATCAGATAACGAAAGAACACATTTCTAGTAATAGATTTTATTATCTAGTTTCATGAAGTAGGCCCTTGGTACTAATGAAGAAGTAAACAATTAACTGTGATGTTTGAAAATTGATGTAATTGAGCATAACTAATCCAATAGCTACAAATTAAAACTTATTATTATATCATTATAACAATACATACTTCTAGTACATACTTCACCCTCTTTAATTCTATTTTTTACTAGTTGTACCATCAATACTCATATGTTCATTATTAGACAATATGGTTTAATCAAACCCCATAAACATTAACGGTCACTCAAACCGCTGTTAAATAACACAACACATACTGAATCAGTATTAGTCTACCCACTGTGAATTGTTTAATATCTTATCCCGGAAATGACCAAGTCATTCTGGCCAATTTCCAAGTAGTATGTCTTATAGGAGAAAGTGATGAATTAGACTTTGTCATTTATGCTTGTAAACTACAGATTATGTACCATGAAACACATAAACCTTACTAAGTACACTAATCATTATTTTCTGTACAGTATTAACGTTCTAGTGATTTGGTCACAATGGCGACATAAAAATACTCAACAACCAGCAAAGATTAGACGTGGGCACTTTTTCCTGTACAAGGTACAAATATTCCTAGCAAGTTCGTTAATTTATTTAATTTTTGGCTATTTTGTGACTTGGTCACTTTTGGCAGCATACCGACGATATCACGAAGGCGAACGGAATTGGCACAATCGCCTACACGCGAGAATACAGTTACGTGTCGCTGATCTGCACCGCTGACTTTGGCCCACCCCGCGCGTGCTAGTGGAACAGAAGGACAGAGTAGTAATGATAACGGGACAGCACGTCAATGGAACGTTTTTAAAGGCAGGGGAGCGAACCGCATATCTGTTACAAAAGCTAGCCGACTCGGTAATCCCTTTTGCAGCGCAGACTACTGACCCCGGTGGTGTNCTTTGGCCCACCCCGCGCGTGCTAGTGGAACAGAAGGACAGAGTAGTAATGATAACGGGACAGCACGTCAATGGAGTGTTTTGAAAGGCAGGGAAGCGAACCGCATATATTTTACAAAAAGCTAGCCGACTCGGTAATCCCTTTTGCGGCGCAGACTACTGACCCCAGTGGTGTTGATTTCTGCATTTACGTGAAGAATGCTTTGGATTACTAACCTCTTTCTCTCTACGTGACTCGGGGTGCTTTGAACCTTCCAGATGGTCAGGGTGAACGATATAAAATTGGGACAGGCCTCCGAGCCGAGTAGTTTTTTTGTTGAATGGATGAGTGGCTGAGTTCCGAGCGATAGAAGAACGAGNTGGGACAGGCCTCCGAGCCGAGTAGTTTTTTTGTTGAATGGATGAGTGGCTGAGTTCCGAGCGATAGAAGAACGAGAGGCGAGAGAAGTGATCAGTGGAAGGAAAATCTGCTACTGCGAGTATCAAGCAGTGAAGAGTGCGGCTGGCAAGCTGTACTATTGGACTAGACGTGTAAGTGAAAGACATTAAATGATGGCAACAGATAGACTGAACACTTGTTAATGATGAGTATGAGTTAATTGACTGTAACTAAACAGAGACATTAAGAAGGACGTTAATTAGAGTTTAAATATTCATTAAATATTGCAGTCACTGTTAAATAAAAAGACTTATAAATGAGACGGATAATTTAATGCTATAAATAATAGCTGTGTGAATAAATTAGAAATGACATTTATTTCTTTAATTTTTATTAAGACCTCCATCCCTCACGAACTCAGATACGCCCCTCAGGCGTCCCATGTGACAACATATTTCCATCGTAGCTGCGAACTCCCGGCGTTTTTATGCCTAAATTAAAATTAAATTTCAAAAATACTAGAATTTTCTGAACATTTTGATACTAGGATTTTTTGTTTATATTAGTTCATAAATTCTGTGGTTTGAATCTCGACATTTTATTCAAAAACGACTTGAATATATACATACACATAACCACACACTTTTTTCAAATGTCGCTGCTAAAATTACTAAAATTTCACCAGTCGGCGTTTGTTTTAAAGTAAGTAAAGTTAGCGTATTTTTGTAACGACAGTTATAAGCAACTTAAGCGTTAATTCTGTAGTTTAACCCACCTGTTTTCTCTGCGACCAGTGATGATCACGGTTTGCACGTGGAAAGTATTGTGGGCTATGTGGGCGTTACTGGCAGCCCTTCGCTTTGCTGGAGCATTTTCTCTTCTTCCAATAACATTCTGTTTAGTTGTTTTCCTCAGTGCATTCAGACGGAAGAATGATGGCCGACCATTGGCGCCGGTAACCGTGTATCATAGATTCAGTGAGCGTGTCATCTTGCATGTGGTTGCGCTTTGCCATACTTCCAGTCTAGCACAAAAATTAACGATTTACAGCAACAATACTCGTATTCCAGTTATTCTGCTATAGTGGTCTGGCTACCGCTCGATGCGTAGACCTAGCATTTCGAAGAAATCGGACATTTTTGTTATTGAGATCCTGTAAATAATGAAGNAATCGGACATTTTTGTTATTGAGATCCTGTAAATAATGAAGAAAGTGCTTCACCAAATACATGCCAGTCAAACAAAATAGTATTTCCCATAGTAAACATCCTAATGTTTACAAACATTTAGGTGCAAAATTTAAGGAAATTTTTATTGGAAACGATAGTAATTTTTAATTGTAACACTTTGCGTAAAACATTTCCAGTATTTCCCCCATCCACTTTCGCAATACAAAGTAAATTTTTTAAAAAACGTTTATGTGCTAGTTTACCAGGTTCTTCGGAAATAAACGGATGAAATGCATACTGTCCTTCTTCATAACAACCTCCCTGGTTTTGTGCGGTGCCTATGGAACTTTAAGTAATACCGGCTAAGGGGAATGATGCACGAAAGCCGTGTATTTACCTAATTTTTGTTCCAAGTCGTTTTTAGAGAATTTTTTGGAATTTCAGAAACTTTAAAGCATAAATAATAATTACGAACGTCTTATAATTTCTGATATGCATTGCCTTTATTATTACCGGATAACTAATTAAAGATAAGAAAAAAAAAATCTCATTTGTTATCTTCCGTCAGTGCTCCGAGAATAAGAATATCAGTAGTGAAGATCAAATTTATTATTTATTTCTTGTGCCAATAATTTCTGTAAACCGTCTGAAAAGCATCTCACCACGAAAATTGAGTAAATTAATTCATTTAATGCACTATTCCCCTTAAAGGTTACAATGACAGGAAACAATGCGCTATTTTTAGTGGAGCTGCAGGTGCCCTAAGATGTATTACAGTGCTCTGTGTACGTAAAACAGCATGATTTATGAGTGTTTTTGTTGCGTGGAAAACTTGTTTGGCAATCCAATGTTTGCAGTTCAGCCATTTCTGACCATCTATCGCAAATAGGAAAAAAAAAAAAAAATGAAAAAAAAATGGACAAGTGAGTACCGTATGGATTGGCAGCAGTAAGCTAACATCTGCAACGACTTTTCGGTTTACCATCACAAAGAGTCCCTACTCCCTCGCATTGTGATGACGGACAAATAACAAGTGCGTGCTGCACGGTAACCGCAAGCAAAGCGGGCAGTGTTTGGGCGCTCGTGAGATCTCCAACCCCACAGACACTTTGCAGAACCAAGGCTGACTCCACACAAGGTTTTGCTATTAGTGTGGTGAACAGCGCCGTGTGTTGTACGTTACAACTTTTTTTTTTATCTTGGTTGATCTATTGTCCCACTGCCTCCTGCTGAGAATAAATTGATGAATTTCTCGGGCATTTGTGTAAAACGTAGTCTTCATTGGTTAACAGAAAGAATAATCTGCTCTTGGCAGACAAAGTCAATCACCGCGAGGTAATAATTACAAAACAGAAACTGAGCCACTTAAAAACATAAAAAAATGTTGCACCCTTTAAGTCACTTTCTGAAGGACAGTGTGTAAAAAGCAAGGATAGCGCACAAATGTATTTTTATTTTTATGTTATTGTGCAATTTGTGAAGATCATACGAGTAAAATCTAACACTTTCACCTGCCAGACAGAGACCCGAAGCCTTAACATTTCGACGAGTTAGTGCGATTTATTCGTAATTTGTATCTCAACCAAGAAAACCAAATTCATCAGCCATATTCTGACAAATTAAGNAAAGAGTCCCTACTCCCTCGCATTGTGATGACGGACAAATAACAAGTGCGTGCTGCACGGTAACCGCAAGCAAAGCGGGCAGTGTTTGGGCGCTCGTGAGATCTCCAACCCCACAGACACTTTGCAGAACCAAGGCTGACTCCACACAAGGTTTTGCTATTAGTGTGGTGAACAGCGCCGTGTGTTGTACGTTACAACTTTTTTTTTTATCTTGGTTGATCTATTGTCCCACTGCCTCCTGCTGAGAATAAATTGATGAATTTCTCGGGCATTTGTGTAAAACGTAGTCTTCATTGGTTAACAGAAAGAATAATCTGCTCTTGGCAGACAAAGTCAATCACCGCGAGGTAATAATTACAAAACAGAAACTGAGCCACTTTAAAACATAAAAAAATGTTGCACCCTTTAAGTCACTTTCTGAAGGACAGTGTGTAAAAAGCAAGGATAGCGCACAAATGNAACATAAAAAAATGTTGCACCCTTTAAGTCACTTTCTGAAGGACAGTGTGTAAAAAGCAAGGATAGCGCACAAATGAATTTTTAGTTTTATGTTATTGTGCAATTTGTGAAGATCATACGAGTAAAATCTAACACTTTCACCTGCCAGACAGAGACCCGAAGCCTTAACATTTCGACAAGTTAGTGCGATTTATTCGTAATTTGTATCTCAACCAAGAAAACCAAATTCATCAGCCATATTCTGACAAATTAAGNAGTTAGTGCGATTTATTCGTAATTTGTATCTCAACCAAGAAAACCAAATTCATCAGCCATATTCTGACAAATTAAGGAGAAAGTGGTTGATGGAAAGGAATGTTTTTATGACATCTTGAAACAAAACAAAAAAACAAAATCAACATTTTATCTCTGAGTTCTTAAACACCAAATTAAAATTTCCTTAGTACAGAGAGCGTGGAGGTGATTGAAATGTCAACAAACAATGACCTAATAAGAGAATTGATTTTAAAATCGGCGTGTAGAAAAAAAATGGTATTTAATAATACATAACAGCGGCTTCCATTATGTTAAAGCATATTTTTCGGTTTTATAGTTAGCCAATAGTTTTTCCATTAATGAAAAATAACGTTTCTAAAAACATTGTAAAGTTATATAAATTTTAATATATTAAAATATTAGTTTCTAAAATGACATTTATGAAGTATATAGTCCAAAGTATTTTACTGCTATCTTCCGTAAACCTGACTTGCGTCATAATTAAACGATCATTCATTCACCAAACGCGTTATCTTATNTTTTACTGCTATCTTCCGTAAACCTGACTTGCGTCATAATTAAACGATCATTCATTCACCAAACGCGTTATCTTATGTTTAATCCTATATCAGTTCATGATGAAGCCGTTTAACAGCGCCCTGGCGTGTAAAGTATTTGTTGTTTGAAAGCTTTGTCTGATTAGTTGGATTGACGCTCAACTACAGCGACCCATATGTCACCGATATGTTATCAGTGTCTAATAACCATAATCTTAGCATTAAGTGTACACCGGTACATGGTCCAATAACACTTGGATCTGTTAGATAGTTAACTACACCGGTAAAGGAATATTCGTGTTGCTTTCGATTGAAATTGTTTTCCCCCAAAATTTTTTTATAAGTGGGCTGACTACGTTTATTCGTCAGAATCTCCCACACAGAAACCAGGAATGAATGTCTTTGGAAGAATGTCACTTACAGTTATAATTTTTTGTAGTAATAAAAAAGNGTCTCTGCAAGAATGTCACTTACAGTTATAATTTTTTTAGTGGTAAAAATGACTGCGTTTTTTTTCGCAACAGTTTTACTGCATCCATACGATTTTAATTTACTTCAAAATTCCCAAGATTATATATTAAATTAATTTTTAAGATTTTCGCTGGTATATATACGTTTACGAAATTCTATTAAAACAAATTATCCCTTTGCTGATCTAAATTAAAACCTTTATAACAAAATTTCACAATGTAGTACATAGATTTCATAAATGCTCATTGGTGATCTTGGATGAGAGTACTCATTTTAGCTAATTATTCCGCACATGAAAATTTGTTTGAAGAGTAAGGAAAATTGTTAATTAAACCAATGCATGTTTTTGATGATCAAAAGTCTTCAGAAACTGTCATGCATTACGCCCGTGATATATGAGTACAGTTACATCGATTTTAAACGGAAAATTATTTACTATAGTCAATTCACGGTTTATTCTGATGTTTTTAAATAAACCTTTGCTGAAAAATCTCGCTAGGAGTAACATGTCAAACTGTTTTTTAAATAACTTCTAAACCACAAATATATAATACTGTGATTAACTTCAAAGAATCATATTTTTGAATAAATTTAACTTTAACTTAGTATCTTCTATAACTTGTAATATTTATTTCGTATTCAATACGAATTAAACACAGTGAGAGTAGATATGAGTTAACAACGGCTAGTTAGAAATATTTCACAGGTAAAATAACGTTGTCTAGTAAAATATTAAAATTTTCAGGTACTGTTAAAAATATCAGCGCAAAATACAGTGCGTAGGTCCAAGTTATATCGAGTTTTTTTTTTTTCGTCCTAGGCAGAGCGGAACTTTTAGCTCTATCGATCTCCTCCGCCCCCCCCCCCC
>NQII01008368.1:6669-69693 GCA_002778355.1 Clitarchus hookeri
CCGCCCCGCTTCTCACGTGCTTTCCACTCTCACGTCGCCGCGCGTTCGGCCGCCCCGTGAAAACTGCGCTCTAACTGCCCGCCACCGCTCCCATACGCCAAAGACGAGGTGGACCTCTCATTCGTCTTCTGCGCATGTACCCAACATTGTCCTGTCAAAGTCACATGGTCAACAGTGTTTGTTTACATCTGAATTTTCAAAACTCCCACCCTTTTATATGAATAAAATACTTTGAGTGACTTGAAAATATTTTGTAGCGGAGCGGAGTAGCTTGAAGAGGTTTGGGCGGCTCATAATATCGAGGTCTTGAGAGCCGATGAGGGTGAAGCGAGGTGAGTATGGAGCAGCGCCGGAATGCAAGGGCGGGGGAAACGAGAGATCCCCGTGGTAAAGTGGCTACACACTGAGACAGCAGCCAATTAACAGATAGCTGAAATATGTTACTTTTCTTATGCGTGTATTTTACTGTATAAAAAACGAAATTTTAAAATGTTATAATATTTTATTCTGGAGAGAAATTTGAATCATGGAACAATGTATAGGGTAAAAATATGTTATTTAATGTAGCGTGACATACGTAAATGTTTTAGTTTCTAGTAATTTTTTAGTGTTTTCAGCATTGCTAACTTTTACACGTGCCTGATGCTACTCTTTGATGTTTGAAGAAATAGGTCTATGTGGCGTGGGTGTCCCAAACGCCGCAGAAACTATAACATCCGGTTAGAGTGGCGAAGAAAGCTTTGTGCCGCTGAAACCCGAAGCTAGGAAATGCGGAGATATTCCGTATCGTGTATTTACGGAACTCAGCTCCGTTTTTCGTCATTTGGGATACCGTTCCTAGATATTAATAGTAGATTTCCGTAAAACATTTCTGTGAATGTACAAAAATTTTTACCAGTGTAATCAGCAATTTTTGAATGCATTGGTTTGCTATTATTTGAGCTGTTATGAATTAAACTTATGGGGAAAAAAATGTGCTCTTATAAACGCATATATTTTAATAAACACCCACGAATGGCATGCTCCCAGTAAAGTCGATTACGATGAGACAAAACTAGTAATATTACAGTGTTGTTAAAAGCATGATGATTAAACGTGCGGACACTGAATTTATTTGAACTTAGTTTCGGTTTGTTTCACGCTCATAAGAGTAAGAGTTATCATACGCATAACACATTCCGGTTTTTAACAATTTTACACTGACGGCTGCTGCCTAGTGAGGGTTGTGTTTTTGTGTGTGAGGCAACGTCGATGAAGCGCTACGCACGACGCCGGTCGACGCGTGTAAAGCGGCGTCGCCTCTACCAGCAAGTTGCGAACTCGCGTGCAGCGATCCCGCCGTGCCGCTGGAACTATGGCACTTTCAGTGGCGACCCCACCATTTTATTGGACGCGGCACTGCAGCGGTGTCAAATGCACTCTTCTATCGCAGTTTCGCATGAATTCGGGTCGCACACTTTGAGAAACAGCAGTCTGAAAAAAAAAATACGTTTTCAGTCATGTTGGAGGGCATAAAAAAGAATGTTTCCGGTGCGATTGATGTGTTGAAAGTACAGCACACAACTAGTCTGAAATGTGTTTTATTTTCTAAGATAAGCGTTTCGGGCGCAAGTCTACTAGTTTCCAAAAAAAATAAACAATATTTCAAACACAGTGCAACGCAGTTCGTGCGCCAGACATTGTTCGCTGCACGAGTGGCCAGACTGAAAACCACGTTTTGTACTGGAAGAACAAAAACATGCGGTATCCAATACGACATGGCGAGTGGTTAAACCCGTGCGCGGGTGTACTGCGCATGTCCGACCACGGGGGATATTTGGAAATATATCCGAGTCAAATACTTCGGGACGAGTCCAACTTAGTGAACATGGCGCGCGAAGCGTCCACAATTCTGTGCCGCCAGTCACATTTCTATCGAAGAAGCCGACTCGTACTCGCGTCGCCAAGATAGCGAGCATCGTGCGTGCACAGCGGTCGGTGTGGCAGCGCCATTACACCTGGACGACGCGTGAACAAAGTCAAAAGTCAAAACGTTTGTGTGATGGCATGTTCCCCATGATGCGTGTACGAGCACGGAGAAATCGCGTTTCTAACTGTGCGATGGTTAACACCTGTTGACTTGGCAAATCTTCGCCGCCAGTCAGCCGGGGCTGCCTCCTGCAGGCGTGAAACCGACCTGCCTCTGCCAACTACACGTTCACGGCTGACCCTCAGCTGGCTGCGTGCGCACAACCAGTCTCCGTGTCTCGACGTTGAACTGCTCACCTGCCAACACCACTAGCAAAAATGGCGTGGATTGGATTTCAGGTTAGAACACTGATTAGTGAACAAGTGCCTTGAGATGTTTGAATACTTCCGCCAACCAATTTGGAATGCAGTTAGATTAAATTCAAATTGGTGAACGTATTTTAATCATTTAAAAGTGATTGTCTTTTGAAAATTAAGAGATACAAACAAACGCGTTCGTCATTGTTGACCATGTGATTTGACAGTTGTGTTCCTTTGGGGTAGGTCATTGTTGGGTACATGCGCAGAAGACGAATAAACGGTTTGCCTCATCTTTAGTCTATGCTCAGCACACAACTCCTTCCCCCACCCTATACGCATGTCGCTGTTCACGACTTGCTTTTTGTGATGCACGCTGGAAAAACTCTTCTTCGTCATTACCGGAACTTCATTAGCTAGAATCTCCGACTACAATACACGCTGTGCAAAGAGTAGAGGGACGGGGAAGTGATGAATGGGTCGTGTATAAACAGATCTCGAGAGTGCTTTGCTAGCTGGAGATGGCCTGAACTCGTCCTCGAATAAATATCGCCGATAAGTCACAGTTCTGTAACAAAAATTTAATACATGTTCTGAACGAAAATTATAGCTTATTAAACGACAGTAAATATGAATTTTTATGTTGAATGTTTACCACTAGTCCGATTTTAAAAAGCTGATACCTCTGGTAATTTAAATTTTTTATTTGTGAAATTATAGCTACATGAATATGGAACGTTACCAAATAATGTTTATTAACATTCTAGGCTATAATATTTTTAAATCTTATTTCAACGTATTGTATTGTTTTTGTTATATTTTGTAGCCTATAATTAGGTATATTGGCGGGATTATACTTCAAATTATACGTAGTATTACCAATACGTTAAAACTGGAATTTTTTAATAATACTGTAACCAGGTACTGACAATTAAAATGGTGTTTAGTTAATGTTGCATTAAACAGAGTTTCCCAGTGCATGAAAATTTATGTGTTTCAACTTTCAGTTTGTAAGTTATTAACGTTCAGGCTAATATATATAAAAAGATAACTTCCCGCCGTCAATAAAATACAACCATTACAAATAGTATTTACTAAATATTTGGTTTAGAAAATAGATGGGTTTGGTAGGATTGTTAATGCCAATGGGGAACATACAACTATCAAACAAAAAAATCATGTTGCATATTTGAAAACAAATTTTTTTTCTTTTAGCATATAAATCTTTTTGCGTAGTTTTCTTACTTTGTCATTCTAATTAGGGAGTTCAGGATGACATAAGAGTAGATGCGCGAGACATGTCAAAGATTTTGGGTTGTGTGGCGGGTGTTATCAGGGATATTTGGGTGCCCAAGTCGACTACGAGCTGCCTGTATCTGCATTTAC
Organism: Clitarchus hookeri; assembly: GCA_002778355.1. Classification (NCBI taxonomy): domain Eukaryota; kingdom Metazoa; phylum Arthropoda; class Insecta; order Phasmatodea; family Phasmatidae; genus Clitarchus; species Clitarchus hookeri. The sequence goes on from NQII01008368.1 coordinate 10,321, forward strand.
AGTTACTCTTGATGTTACTCACTCAAGATAATACAGCACTGACAACTAGTGTGCATACAGAGTTTTTCTCTCCATAAATCGGGGGACCTAATAATGATCGAGTTTTTTTTTTCCCCATTTGACACAAGTACAGCTAATCGAGATTTTGATCTAATGGACTACGACTTGGTAAGGTTCGTATTAAGAAATTGCGTTGGCGTGACGATGGAAAACCACTACAACCACCCCAGTGTGGCCGGCCAGTAACCCCGACAGCTGCTTCTGATTGCGAACTGTTTTTAAACGAAGCCAGAAAAAAAGAGGATGACTGCATTCATTGATGAAGTTAATGGTCGGTTTAAGATGAAAAACGTGTACGTAACGAACGAGTAATTATCTTAATGAAAGTAGGTATTCGTTATCATAGGGTTCATGGTTATCGTGTACGTCACGGCTGTTTACGTACACGATGACATGAACTATGCCATAAAGAATACTTTCTTTTATTTTGATACGTACACGTTCGTTATATATGCGTTTTTAATCGTGAACTGAACTTAAGAGTTGAGAGTTTTTGGTCGACGCTTAACAGAGAGGTCTTGAACACCGGTGAAGGTGAAATGGCGTGAAGATGGAGAAGCGGCGGAATGCACTGACTACTACTCCACCGCGGCCCTCAAACGATGTTATTAGTCTGTTCTCAGATTCATTACGCGTAATCAACTTTCACGTACGAATAAATTGCGCGCTGAAAGCCCCATTGTCACGTATCGCTTTCTCGAGTAATTGTCGTGGAAAGGAAGGCTGTGCGCAGTCATTTACGACGGCCTCAGGACGACTGTAAAGGCGAAGATTATATTGTTCCTCGTGCGAACGTCGACCCCTACACGCAGACACGACGGGAGGCGACTTCCCACGCCTCTAATGAACGAAACAATAAACTCAAGGTGTCACCGCATTCAAAAGTAAAATTGGGTGATGATCTTTAATGTTCCCTGCTTTTAAGGCACCCGCCTAACTGGGGATGCGAGTCGCGTTACAAGTGTGTTTGAACTCATCTGCAAAGGGTTTTATTGTTTGTTGACTCATTTCGACCGTAGATTGGGGCAGCGATGGCTGAGCGGTTAGACTGCTCGCCTCCAACCAAAGTGAACAGGGTTCAATGCCCGGCCGGGTCACTTCCGGATTTTTGCAAGTGGTAATCGGGCCAGACGAAGCCGCTGGTCGGCGGGTTTTCTCGGGGATCTCCGGCGCTGCTACATTCCCAACTCATTTCGCCCTCATCGGTTCTCAAGACCTCGCTGTTAAGAGTCGCCCAAATCTCTCTACTCAACTCGATCTCACTGGCTGCGTAAAACCAGTCTCCGTGTCCCAATATTGAACTGATTTTCTGCCAACACGGCTATCATAAACGACGTGAATAGGAATTCAGGTTAGAATACTTTTTCGTAAACAAGTGCTTTGAGATGTTTGTATTCTTACTCTTATCAATCTGCAATGCAGTTTGATTACATTCAAATTGTTAAAAGTATTTTATTCATATAAAAAAGTGCCTGTCTTTTGAAAATTAAGATCTAAACAAACAGAGTCATCAATGTTGACCATGTGACTTCGACAATTGTGTCAGTTTGAGGTAGGTCAATCAATGTTGTGTACATGGGTAGAAGACGAAGGTTTGGTCCACCTAATCTTTAGACTACGATTTCGACTCGTTACACAGACACAACACACATAAATGTTATTTTTTGCAAGCACTCTACGTATATTGACTTTTATAGCCCAACACAAAGCCTACAGATCATTGGCTGCGATAACGAAACAAGTGCTGTGTATGGTAGGAGCCGCGTTGGTGTAGTGGTCAGACTACTCGCCTTCCACCTAGGCGAACCGAGCTCGATTCCCGAAGGGGTCGCTCCCGGATGTTCGCATATGAGAATCCTGCCGGAAGATGCCACTGGTCGGCGTTTTTTTTACCGCGTATCTTCCGTTTCCCCCGCCCTTGCATTCCGGCGCTGCTCCGTACTCACTTCGCTTCACCCGGCTCCCAAGAAGTCGATGTTAAGAGCCGCTCAAATTTCTCCTCTCCGCTAAGTCTCATTAAATTACAGCACGCATAAAATTATTATTTTTTCTTTAATATCGTGAGCCATTGATTAGATCAGGCCTGAAAGTGTTAAAGAACACACACTTTGGACGAGCCTGGAATGCAACTTTCCAGATATTTTTCTCGCGTTGCAAACATTATTTTGGAGCCTCCTAATATAACCAAAACCGGCATTTCAAAACTGCTGTATCTCGAAATACGTTAAATAAAAAATTGCTAAATTTGCTTAAGGAAATTTTAATGAGCCACACTAATGACAGCCCACTCATTAAATTACATGACCAACTTCCATAGTTGCCAACAGCAAGACGAGAAGACTGCATTGCACTGAGCTAGAGGTTGCGGGGCACTTGTCGCGCCTACCCACGTGAACCTTATCTCATCTTTGCTTCTGTGTGTGAAACTCGTGTAGCAACTCCAGGAATGTATATTGGTGTGCGTACCAGGAGCCAATAGGGTTGAAATTCACGTGTGAATCAAATGTTCTCTCGGCGGTATGTCCGCTAGGTGCATAACTCACCCGTAGCTGAGAATGAAGTAGCGTTTTCCGTAAGATTTAATACGTTGACCCTAAAGTTTTGTTGTGTACTAATTAAACTAAAAGCTTACGTCGTCGAAAACCTCATAATGAATTCGTTGCAACGAAATACTTGTAATTAAATTTTAGAAAGCGGAAGTTCTAATTTTCGTAATGGTGAAATGCCACCCAACAGCAGCTACAGGCCACCGTAAAACTGAGGAGGTACATATAACGGAACCGAAACGGCATCTGCCTGGAAGGGAATGGAAAACCAATAAAAACTGTCACTACAAGTGGAGGCGGGTGGAATCGAAACTACTACTCCCTAATTGCAAGCCGGTTAAGATATCTCATGATCAGACATGTTTGATTTACTTAGTTCTGTCGTATTTCTAGCAGATTTTCAGTAATTAAGGACACCCGACTGTCACAAAAATAGTTTCAATCCGGCTATACTTCAATATCTTTTGTGCCAACTTTATTTCTCCATTATTTGTTGACCCTGTGTCTTTAAGAGAAGACATTTTGGTGTTTGACTGGACCAATCAAAACAAGGTCACTCCACCACTGCAAGTCTGTGATTCGCGGATAGGCACGTGGCAATTATATCCATCCAATAGGTCAAGTGGATCTTCGCTATTGTGCCTACACATTATTTTCAGTACTGATTTTAGTAAACGTGACACTCTTCCGTAAAGGTTATTCACCGTACTGTCGGCACTTTTGAAATCAACCTCTGAAAAAAAAATCACACCCCGTAAGTATGTACATGCTACAGTACACACCGGCATGCAAGCCTCCAGTTAAGTTGGCAGCGAGCTATTGGAAATAGTTATAACATTTGGCGTTGTTTCCCGAGTCTGATGTTTAAATCTATGGCTACTGAAGTCCGTGTTTANATATATATATATATATATATATATATATATATATATATATATATACACATACACAAATAAACACATTAGAGTTAGAATTAGCATATTAACAAAATATTTTCTTTCCTGGAAGTTTTACACTTCCACTTAGATGACGCATTAACAAAGTGAGACGGTCCATGGTAATGTTAATTTTACATAAGTCGGAAGGATACAAAAGAGCGCAAAAGTAGATCCTAAACAGGCTTTCAAAAGTGCTTGATAAACCGTGAACAGCCTTTGCACGTATTTAGCTAGGGGAAAGCTGAATAGTGGCTAGGGAATCACGGACAACCTGTAAATGTGGGAAGGGCTAAGGCAGTATTTTTTGCGGAGCAAGTTCATCTGGCAGCAATAAAAAAAGTATGCCGTGGCTGTGCCTAATTTAAGTCCCAGTTATTTTTATGTTTCTCTTCCGAGAAAGACGTCTGGCAGCGGCATTGTGGTGACCCTGTTTACGGACTGTTTAATGATGATGGGCGTTCAGCCCGGAGGCCTGTTCGGGCCGTAGAGGGAATGTGCCGTAGAGTACCATGCCAGCTGCGCAGTGACCGATCTCCGTGTTCCAACGCTAGACTGCTTTTTTATGCCAACAGCACTATCATAAACAACGTGGATAGGGTATGAAGTTGGGGTACTGTTTATGTAAATAAGTACTTCTAGGTGTTTGTACACTTCCTTTCACCTAGTTTTAATGCAAACCAAAATATACTCACGTCAAAGTACTTTATTAATATAAAAGTGTGGATCTGTTGAAAATTCAGACGTGAACAAATACGTTCATCACTGCTCACTGCGTGATTTTGACAGCTGTTTTGGCAGTAGGTGTGTCAATGTTGTAGGGCTTGCGCAAAACACTAAAATCTACGGTTTTAACGCCCAAGGCGCGCCAGGCAGGTNTCTACGGTTTTAACGCCCAAGGCGCGCCAGGCAGGTTAACAGGTGGTTTACACGTCTTCCGCAATATGAATATGAAAGGACAGCAGAGCCCGGGGTACTGAACCGACTGGTTGGACCCCTAGCATGTGGATATGTGCGGAAAAACGAAACAGCCTGTTTTTAAAATCGTTACGTCACCAGCGCCATGTTGTTACGCCGAAAAATTGAAATGTTACCAAATGTGCTTATATCTGCATTTGTCTGTTCTGTTAGTATAAGCATAAATATTTATAATTTTTTTAATGCCTTGATCTTTATGCGTNTTAACAGGTGGTTTACACGTCTTCCGCAATATGAATATGAAAGGACAGCAGAGCCCGGGGTACTGAACCGACTGGCTGGCATGTGGATATGTGCGGAAAAACGAAACAGCCTGTTTTTAAAATCGTTACGTCACCAGCGCCATGTTGTTACGCCGAAAAATTGAAATGTTACCAAATGTGCCTATATCTGCATTTGTCTGTTCTGTTAGTATAAGCATAAATATTTATAATTTTTTTAATGCCTTGATCTTTATGCGTNTATATCTGCATTTGTCTGTTCTGTTAGTATAAGCATAAATATTTATAATTTTTTTAATGCCTTGATCTTTATGCGTTTTAAAACTGCTGTACTTTATAACATTAATTTCACACAGTTGCAAGCAGCTCCACTGTCAACGTTTAGGCGTCCCCTCCCCCTGGCGCGTTGTGTTTCACCCCGGAGAATGTTTACGAAAATTAACCCGGCAGAGTGTTGACTGCGTTATTTCAGGACGTGACGACGTTAATTCGATCACTGTCCGTCTTATAAGTAATTTGCTAACGTTCTCGAGCTATATGAAGCAGGTGTTAAAAAAAGGAAAAACCAACTTTATGAATTTAGCCCTTTCTGTTCGCGGTTTCTTCACACTTTTCGAATTAAAACTTTGGGAAATCACCCCATGTATGACGCGTTTGGTTATTTCCTAAATATACTACGTATAGTAAGGGTTTTATACTTATCTTAACATTAAAAGTACCTTGTTTTTTATTAAGTTGAACTTTTTACATATATTTTATTAATTAATTATAATATTTTATAAATAATTAATATTAATGAAACAGAGAGAGGGCACGTGTGTTGGTAATGCATAGTAATAAATAGTCCTTATACGAAATATGATTACACTGAGTGCGCACGGAAGCGGTGCGTTGTCCCTTCGGCGTACTTTTCTAGACTTAGTTAAGCGTTGTTGCCATGAGGCGGAGGAATAGCTTGAAAGTAGAACTTTAGCAGGGCTTCAGAAAAGTTTGAATTAACCGTGAATGAGCTATATTAACGAAGACTAAACAGCGGTATAATGGTATGAACAATAAAAATAATTACTATATAACTTTATTTACAGTTTTATACTGTTATGCCAACAATTTGAAAAACACCTCCCATGTTTTCACCCCTCAAAAAAAATTGTTCCTGCATAACACAAATTTTCTATGTATCTTGTATGCGTTCTACACAATGCTTTGTTATTTACTTTTTAACGTAATTTCGCTTTTGTCTTCTGATAGACAAATTAGGCCTACTCTAGGGTCAAGCAAGTTTAACCCAGAGCTGATGTAACAAAAGATCGAGTTAATTCAAGAGAGTTTACGAATGCGGATAGATATTATTGGGTCAAGTTTCCGAACGGGCAGAGTAATTTTTTTTTTATAACCCGATAGAGTTATCTTAGTTAACTTTTGTAAATGGCTTTAGAAAAAAGATTGATGGCTAGATCGTTGCACGACGGCGCCACGGTCAAATATAACCGATTACAGAGTCGCCTTGAGTCAAGCTTGCAACTGTCTAAAAAAAAAANCACGACGGCGCCACGGTCAAATATAACCGATTACAGAGTCGCCTTGAGTCAAGCTTGCAACTGTCTAAAAAAAAAACGCAGGGCATAAATCTCCGACGTATTCTACGACATCCGCTATACAAGCACAGATGCAGTCAGGTATAGAGCGTTTCTGTAGAATAACCTGACATATGATACTTGCTGCCAAGCAAGCAAACGCGCGCGCATTTGTTTTGACTTTACTTCAGCAACTGCTATTCNCTGACATATGATACTTGCTGCCAAGCAAGCAAACGCGCGCGCATTTGTTTTGACTTTACTTCAGCAACTGCTATTCCATTACGAACTTCGCTCACATTTTATGCAATATTCGTTAAAGCACGAGCTCTACATTTTGTTGTGATAATTTGAATTTTTCACGTTTAATAAACACTGATTATAATCGTAATTTTTACATAGTGCTGTAATAGCACCGATGTAAACCACGTTTTGTCGGTTTATTTTGTTCTATTTACTATTTAACTCTTGTCCAATGACCTTATCGCTGTTTCTCTATTAAAAGACAGCTAATGTCGCTACGAGCACCCTACTACCGCCCGCTTTCTGAACGACTAAACTTTCTACCTTATAGGGACATTTACATGGAAATTGCACACTACCAATTAGCAAAATGTCTATGGAAAAGGCCAGCAGTCGGCTAAATGCTCTACAGAATAATCCACGCCAGCGGCCATGCGGACTTGCGTGGAATCTTCCAAGGAAACGCCCATCATGACAAAGTAGCCCATACTTTCTTGCCACATTTTTTTCCTTATATAATTAACACTGTCAAGGATCCAATGTCTTCATTCCTACACCGTTCTAGCATAATTATGTAATCATTAGGAACGTAAATGTTAGAAATATGCTAATTTTTACTCTTAAGTGATAAATACAAATATCAAACGAATGAAAAAAAAAATTCGGTGTTAGAAAATCTAAACGTCACATTATCAATACGCTTTTATAATATTGGCAAATTACATTTGACAGTACCAATTTTCATGTTAAAATAAAATTATACAAATATTACGTGCATTAATTTTAGTACCGGAAAAAACAAATATGCTTCAACCTTTTATAGTGCTTTCTTATTACGTCTTAATGACGTCAGCATGGACATATGCCGGATGCCATTTGTAATATGTTTAGTTCATGGCGTCGATAACAAACGCATGGTACCGACTGCGTTGTATTATAAACAATCGTTTCTGTTTATAAATCGTTTATTGGGACAAGTAAATTTTATTTTCTTGTATGTCTGTGTTGCTTTTCGCTAATCATTTGCATGTTTATGTTTGCTAAACTGTACCTAATATTGCTCATTTAAGATCCATCCTCGAATTTCACCAAATGCAACTAGCTCCAGACAACTGATATGCACAAATCCACACCATTCTGCTTACCGGAGCGCGAGCGATAGCAAACGCGGAGGGCCACACTCATTTATTTGCTTCAAATGAAGCAGGAAACTGCACTAATTTACCTTCTTCACAATAGGCAAGTAAATACATATGGCTATCTACGTTCGCTATCACTTACGCTTCGGGAAGCAGAGGAGTGCGGGTTTGTGTCTATAGTTCATTCACGGATACTTCAAAAAAATTTCTGAAGCCCTGCTGAAGTTCTACTTTCAGACTATTCCTCCGCCTCATGTCAAAAACGCTTAACTGGGTATAGAAAATTACACCAAAGAGAAAACACACCGCATTCTTGCGCACTCAGTGTAATAATATTTTGTATTATACAAAATACTATTTCTTACTAGGCATTACCAACACACGTATTTTCTCTCTGTTTTTATTCATATTAATTTTAATTAAATGTTATAATTTATAGATACAATCAATGTGAGTAAAAGTTCAGTTTAACCAAAAATAAGGTAATTATATGTTAACGCATGCATAACACGCTTGTGACACATGGGAGAATGAGGAAATAACCAAACGCGTCAAACATGGGGTGATTTTTTCAAAGGTTTGATTTAAAAAAAAGTGTGAAGAAACCGCAAATAGGCTTATAATCACTTTTCTGGAGCTAGTTGTTTGGTACAGTTAAAGAAAGCGTTATGGTAAAAACGATTTCTATCTGTAGTCTACTTGTAAATGTGGATTACAAAAATTTTAATTATTTTATTAAATATTAACTTTTCGCTAATAAATTTTTTATTAAATTATTTTTAGCACTGTAATGGCACATTTGCCGTTTCGAAACTTAAACTGACGATATTATAAAAGTGTACCATATCCCGTTTAAACATGTGACTAGCGTTCCTGCAACCCTGGCAACCCAACTGGAATCATGCCAGTCAAACTGTCCTTTAGCTCTTTCAGCCACATTTGAAATAAAAAAAATGTTTGCCTACGGGATGCTGTACAGGAAGTGGTTTTAATTATCTACACCACACAGCAGACAGCAGTGACAAATAAGGGAAATCTCTCTCTCGAGGTGAGTGACGTCATTCATCATTCAGACTATATCCCGCAGTCTCATAAACAGCTGCTGTCAATAACCTCAAGCACAAAAACGTTTATTGGTCCAGACATATGACAGCGTTTTAGTATTGAAATTTGTACAATTCCAAGCGAAATATGTTTTTGTTACAAGGCCTAAAATGTATGCAGTAACAAGTAGAGTACTTTTCTCTTTTCAAACATGTTCATTTTAAAACCGCGAACCAGCTCTGACAGCGTGAACATACAAGCGTCTTTGTTGACAGATAAATGGCGAGTGGAGTGGAGTGGAGAGATCTGGGCGGCTCTTGACGTCGAGGTCTTGAGAGCCGACGAGGGTGAAGCGAGGTGAGTATGGAGCAGCGCCGGAATGCAAGAGCGGGTGAACGGAAGATCCCCGAGAAAATCCGCCGACTAGCGGCATCGTCCGGCACCATTCCCACATGTGAAAATCCAGGGGGCGGCCCCACCGGGAATCGAACCCGGTTCGCCTAGGTATGACGAGTAGTCTGACCACTACACCACCGCGGCCCCCCATAAAATGGGGAAACGTGGCGGGACAGTGCGGCTCGCAGCTGCCTTCCTGTGTGAGAGCCGCTCCTGCGAAGTGCTGGGAGGTACTTGACGGCGAACAAGTGACCGCGGCAGGGTGTGGCATCTCTGCCTCGAGCGTCGTCGACGGCACAACAGCGCGTGACCACAGAGTAGACCGTCCAGAAACGAAATGGACCAAGTTTGTGTCAACCCAGTCGCTATTTTGCTCGCGTACTTTTCTGTAATATGCAGTGCATTTAAATATCCCGATTCTAAGTTGAATTGAGTTTTGAGACAAAAATGCGGGAGATTTAATCGGAAAACTGGTTAACTGAAGACCCATATATATTGCGAGTTCATTTGACTGCAAGGCGCTCCCAACAAAAAGGAGCACCTGCAGCGCGTGCCTACAAGAACCAGAGATCTTCAAGGCGGCAGTACTGCCGAGTGGTTCTTATTAGAGCCACTCGTGCAAGTGAAAGGCGAACTAGTGCTGCTAGTTCTTGTTAGAGCTTCCGCATGGCCAAGGATCGGCAGTCCGGCGCAAGCGTCGAGCGGCCGACCTCGCAGTAGAGTGCGCATGCCGACTGCAACTGGAGTCCCCCGTCGAACACAACAAACACGTAATATTACTTACAATAGGCAACGCCAATAAACAGCCTTAAAACGGGTACGGTGCCCAAGAAAGCACAGCTACACGGCGCCCCGACGCCGACCCAATGATTTGAGTATGTGTCAGGATGCATTTGTTTCACAATCATCCTGTGAGTTATGGGAGTCAAGGCCACCGGTCTCACGACACCAAGGCTATTCGGTGGCATACGAGTAGAGACCTGAAGAATTCGCGGATTCATTTTGGGACAAGCTACAACTCAAAACACTTGCGTTTATATAACTTTGGCCATTGGCCCTCGCGATATTTGACACTTCCTGGAGAATGCTGGTCCGATCGTCACCTTCCACTGTGACAGCAGGCAACCAATGCGAAGTTGATGTCGGCGTATTTGTACATAAGACTGTAGAGTCTAGCCTGCAGTTCATTGAACTCGCGAATTTTTCCGGTCTCTACATACGAGGGTTCGGCGACGGCGGCGACTGCAAGGCTAAATTTGACAATTCTATACACACGCCGGACGCTGTCAGTTATTGAGTGGTTAATGCCTTCATTATGAACACTTTATCCTGTGTATTAGGTCGTACACACGTGATTGGCTCGGTCTCTCTGTATGTGTTTCACTGGTTCCCAGTTTTGCACGACGTGTCAAGAAACGAGTGGCACATTCACAAAAAATAACAATAACGTACAAGTGTTTTAAGTCTATCCTAGCACCGCTCGAATTTGCGAAATTTCCTGTTCTCTACTGATTACACAACATTACAGCGCAGAATACATACAATTTGTTTACTATCGGCGCACATGCCACGAACATGGCGGGGTGAATTCCACTGAGTTCGCTAAGATCAAAGATACTACGCTATCATTCCATCCCTGCACGCCTAGTCTTTCTGTGACATGGCGAAGCCCCACGGCACGGCTTTGCGTGCCGGAGCACAATGTGTTCTCCATATGATGGTGTTTTTACCTTGCATGCCTTAATTTAGGGGCCGCGATGGTGTAGTGGTCAGACTACTCGCCTCCCACCTAGGAGAACTGAGTTCGATTCCCGGCGGGGTCGCTCCCGGATTTTCGCAAGTGGGAATCGTGCCAGACGATGCCGCTGGTCGGCGGGTTTTCTCGGGGATCTCCCGTTTNATTTTCGCAAGTGGGAATCGTGCCAGACGATGCCGCTGGTCGGCGGGTTTTCTCGGGGATCTCCCGTTTCCCCCGTCCTTGCATTCCAGTGCTGCTCCATACCCGCATCGCTTCACCCTCATCGGCTCGCAAGACCTCGCTGTAAAGAGCCGCCCAAATCTCTCCACTCCATAACTTAAAGACTGAACAAGAGACTCGAGTTACGCCTATACAGGCGTGCATGAAATGTACTACAGGCCGAGGGCATCGCCACATTACTGGGATTGGGCAAACACGGCGATAATTAAGATCATGTTTACCTCCTTTGTTAACTAGTTACGTTAAGCGAGAGAGAAAAAACCGGCAATGTAAAAATCCTCGACAGAAATTAACTACAAAACAAAATTCGACAGGAACAGAGAAAGGAAAGGGCAAATATGTTAAAAGGGATTTAAAAGTCTAGACTAAAGGTATGATCGGAAGAGGAGGAACGATATCTGTCTATCGTTGGTCGCACTGTCATCATATTGGAGTGTGTGAGATACCACATTTGTGGATGTGGGGCGAGTGCGCTATTGGGCACAACCGCGATTAACCGACCTCTTTTGAATTCAACATTTTAAAAGAAAAAAAATCACTGTCCGTCAACAGCAAACGTTTTAAAATACACACTGCGCGGCATGCGCTCAGTAAAGTTGGCAGCGAGATAAGAAAAGTAATTACAAGTCTTTACGTCGTATTAAAAGAGCAACATTAAATCAATTAATTACNGTTGGCAGCGAGATAAGAAAAGTAATTACAAGTCTTTACGTCGTATTAAAAGAGCAACATTAAATCAATTAATTACAGTTTTCGCTTGTTTAACAATACACAGGAGTAACAATTTGACAAGTTAGTCAAACTTACATTCTAAATAATTTCTCGATTTTACTTGGTCGACGGATGAGTAAAGACGTCCTGTAGGTGTCCACATAAATTTAAGTAATCTTAATGGGGCAGTTCACAGATGAAAATAGATTACGAAAATATCCCGTTTTAGAAATTCTCAGTTAAAAAAAAAAACTCTTAAGGAAAAATTAAGAAACTCAAACTTGTAAACACACGTACAGTGTAACGGAAGTTATTGACTTATACATAATGTGGAAAATCTACTGTACAGGAAGAGTATAGAAGAATACCCCAACTTTGAAGGTCTATAATATCAAAACCAAACAACCTACAGCCTGGATTGACCAATCAAATGAACTGTGGAACTGTGAAGTTTGTTTACCATATCTTCACAAATGTTCAATGTGACCACCACGAGCAGCACGAACGACATCTACGCAATAATCAAACTCGTTCCACACTCTTGTCAGGAATAAGAACCCTGTTTTTGAACCTGATACAAGCGTGACCTTACAGAAACACAGACATTTTCTCGACGTAATTTGCGAACGCACAGGAAAATGTTTATGCAAAGACGTAAGCTGGTTTCGAATCTACTCCGGGCTTCCGATGCAGATCCTGTGTTTGCAAAATATCTTAAAATAAATATACCATTTGGTGTATTAAAAAAATTGTTGAACCAAATAAATAATGCTTGGTGCAAAGTACACCCACAAGGATAACAAGGATTGTGCATGAGGTAGCCCACTGACGTCATCACTGTCAAGGACAACTTATGTTGTAAAAGGCATTCCACTTAAATACCTATCATTAAACTCCCGGTAGTAAACATTCTTCAGGTACGTCTATGCAGCCAAGTCGGGTTCCAGTTGGTGGGTGACTACCTTATTTATCTCGCCCAGGATATAATTTGACATTTACTGCTCTCCACAAATGGCAAGGCACGTTGAAACTCATTAAGGACGCAGTGCTTGAGAATTAATAGCGAAGTCGTCTATTACAGCGAATTATTAACTGTAAATATCTGAAACCAGATGGATGCTACATCAAGGTGGACGCTGGCGCATTTAACACCATAATTGGAATATTAAACGTCTTGATTTGAAGCATAGCTGTGAATGGATTTTTTTTTTACGGCCTTGTCATGCATACTGCATCTCACATAACTTTTCCTGAGGTGACGACCAGTTTTACCTGGAATACTATATTCCTACATTTACGCTATCAGAGTGGAAAAACCATGCGTGATCAATGCAAAACAAATATTTCTGCCAAATGTTTTTTGGTAATAAGAAAAATATGTTGTTACGAAATAAGTGCGAGTTCCGTAGAAAGTACAAAATAATCTTGTTACTACCACAAAACATTTCTCATAAACTTATTTTAACAAAATAATTAATTTTAGTGAACACTGAATCCTCACGCCGCCTTTTTTCCTTCCTCCCCATTCGATGTGTGTTGAAACAGAAACGTAGAAAATATAAGAAACTCAGGTGAGACACACTAACAGAAACATGCCTGTATTGTGGAGAAGGAAGATGTCAAGGGTTGAAAGTGTGCTCTGGGAGAAAATCATTCCTGCAATTAACTTAAGTGTGCTAATGTTTGACTTCATCGGCATTTAGTAATGGATAAGAGAATAAAAATCAGTCACGTATNAATTAACTTAAGTGTGCTAATGTTTGACTTCATCGGCATTTAGTAATGGATAAGAGAATAAAAATCAGTCACGTATAATCCCATGAGTTCTGCTCGCGATTTACTGAGCACTTTTGAAAGTGCTGCTCAGTCTCTACTTTTCTCCCATCTTGTATCCTTCCGCCATATGTGAAATTCCCATTGTCATGGACCCGATCACTTAATCATGCTACGATCGACTGAAGATGTGAAATTGTTGTTTGCGTATTTTTTTTTTATAATGCACCAATTCGTACTATCACTGGGCTTATTAAACAAGCAGAAGCTACAGCGAATAATATTCGATGGCCGAAAGTTTTAACGTCACGCTATTAATGTGATGATAATACCTAGACCTATTTTAACACCAGCGCTGATGCGGGTCAGCGTATCAGTGTTCCAAAGGTTGATTTAAAAAGTGTCAAATTAACCCCGAATCTGCCATATTATAGGGTTGCCGTTTCTGAGGCACGATCGGCATTAGGTAACCTGTGAAAGGAATGGCGCACACTGAGAAAAATATTTCATAGGGAAGTTACCCTGCTAAATATTTTTGTGGTAACCACAAAATGATTTTGTAGTGGCCACAAAAGTTTAGTGGTTACAACCATAATCATTTTGTGTTCGACACAAAACAAAGCTCTAAGGAGAATACTAGAAAAGTATTTAGTGGCTGCCATATATTTTTTTTCAGTGCAAGTCGACCACGTGGACAAGTAGAAGAGCAGGAAACTTTTNTCAGTGCAAGTCGACCACGTGGACAAGTAGAAGAGCAGGAAACTTTTCGTCCAATCAGCTACGGAGCGGTGACACAGATACCTCGCCTTCGGCAGGACGTGTAGGCATAAACTAATCAATGGGTCGCGAGGTGCCATACAAACTGGTTTGACAGAAACACGTGTTCATAATATGCAACGCGTGTAGCTCAGCGGATAGCCAAACAACGTGGGTAACACGGAACAAAAGCGTTAAAGTTAGGTTTTACGTCACAAGGTTATGTACAGAAAGGGTTCACTGTAAACATTTTCTGTAGTTTTACAAACAATTATTTGGAAACTAGTTGCAAAGATTATTTTTTTAATACTACAAGTAAACTAGAGGGAATTTTACAAAACGTTACCGTGGAATGTTTCAAATTAAAGTTGAATTTTAAGGCTCTCGCCCTACCTAGAGCTTGTTTCCGTGTTTGAGGCCGAGAAGCGCGGGACCGATAAGGGCGACACTGCCATGAGCATCAAGTGCGTCATCGTCGCTAAGCGCAAGGCTTTGACCTAGCGTGCGGTGTTCCATGGTCTATTCGCGGTTTCTTCACAATTTACGAAACAAACCTTTGGAAAATTACCCAATGTATTACGAATTTGGTTGTTTCTTAAATATGTCCTGTATCAGAAATGTTTTATACGTGCTTTAACATAAAAGTACTTTACTTTTAATTAAATTTAACTTTTATTTAAAGTTTATCAATAAATTATAATGTTTTGTTTATGATTAAAAACAGGGAGAAAATAGGTATGTTGGCAGTACCTAGTAAGAAATTGTTCTAATGCAAAATATTATTGCACTGAGTGCGCACGAATGTGGTGCGTTTTCCCGTTGGTGTAATTTTCTGGACTTAGTTAATCTTTGTTTGCATGAGGCGGAGGAATATCCTGGAAGTAGTACTTAAGCAGGGCTTCAGAATAGTTGTAAGTAACCGTGAATAGACTATAGTCGCACTGCGTGTACCAATGGGACTTTCAGCGGTGACTCTACTATTTTAATGGTGGAAAGTCTGTAGAAAGGTTCGAAGCAGGATCCTTGAGTAGTTTTGTACGAATCTGATTCGTATATTTCGAGCTACAGCGCTTTGAAAATGCCGTTTTTTACCCTTTTGGAGTATGTACTCTGAAATGGCGTTTCTAACGTGCAAGACATTTTGAAAGTACTCAACAGCCCTCACCTGAAGTGTATGTTCCTTTCGTAGATCAGCACATTTGACGCACGTGTGGAAGAACGTGCAAGTATTTCAAACACTCTGCAGCGCAGTTCAAGCGCCAGGCAGGCGGGAGACTTAACAAGAAAGCACTGTAGGCTTGACATTTATTACTAACGTGACGTGGAGACACGTAAAAGATTTTGTATGTTTCATAAAACAGTGTGTTGTTAAGTAGCAATATTTTACTTGTAGTGCTACAAGAAACTGACAACTAGTTTCCAAAGAACTGTTCGCAAAACGCACAAAAAAAAATTCTGCTGTGTGCCGACGACAAGATCTCCGAAAAATAGTGGGCTCCGAACCTCTTGATAACCCACTCGGGGCTTACAAACTGAGCTATGGCCTAAGTTTAACGACAACGCTAACAGTCTGGTCTTCGCGTGAAATGAACGTGACACTTTCACAGAGCGCCCTGTCATGAAACATCACAATCGATGCTTTTGTTTTGCATCAACGTCTTACGACAGAGCGGTGGTGTCCATCTGTACCATTCCGTCTTATTCGAAAACAGTAACGCACCGCGGTAATTCTTAACGTTAAGACATACCTATGTTACCTGTTTTATAGCAGACCACGCGCATGGCGTATTATGTTTTAATTTGTTTCAGGTCCACGCGAGATTATTTTAAAGGTCGACTTGCGAACGACAGGACCTACAGACAAATGGTTCCCATTTACTACATTTCATCTTTTATTCTTCTATACGGCTCCATGGTGGGAGTGAGCCTTCCACCCTCCTTCCCTTTCCCGACCCCAACAACACCGAAGTTTCGGGATAAAATGAAGATAAAGCTTAAGTCACAATAGAACGACACGACAGCCCCGACAAGACGACAAAATATATATAACAGCCAATAAGAAGTAAGGACAGAACGACAGAAGTAGCTTCTATTTCTATACTTTCCGTCGTGTCGGGCTCGTCGCGGTGCGCGAATAATGCAAACGCAACATTGTAAAACAATATTTCGTGCATATTTTTCAACTGTAGTAAGTAATAAACAAACTAACTTGTTGCCCAAATCACCTTTCGGTTTATTTATAAACACCTTTTTCCCCGTATGCATATTTATCACATATGGATACACGTATCGAGAATGCATGGATGGTGAAGTTTGTTCCCATAAATCATTGGTATCTTACGTACATGTGTTCAGAAATGTCAAATGCGTAATTAAACTCTTAACTTTACTGTGCTGGCGATGATCAACATTTATGTGTTTGATATATGATAAAATTTCCGTACTATGTATAGGCCTACGTTAAAATCTTTGTTTACAGTTCTGGAAGTTTACCGATATTTTTTTTATAGTGTAGGGCTTTCAAAAACGCTCAATAAAGGCGTCCGCTTTACTAGGCCGACAAACAACGCGCAGAGTTTCAGTACAAAACGTTTTATTCAAAAAAGTACTGAGTGATATTTTATTGGCTACTGCTTACGGATATTATTTAAGAAATTTTACACGCGTGTTAACAAGTTTTAGTTTCTTGACTTTTTTTCTAAACCGTACTTCTTTCTTCGGAAGTGAAAATGGCTCAAACGGATGCTTTCGCAATTATTTTCAGCTGTAAACATTTCGGTAAAGAAACCTTAAATTTCTTTAGGGACGTGCAAACCCATCTTTATGTTTTATAGCCTATTCGCGTTATTGTTGAACACAGACTACGGAATTTTGCCGTGCTCTGTCGTCGTGTATGGCTCTCGTCGTGCTAGTTGTGCTATTGTGACTCTAGCACAAGAAATAATAAAGGGATTGATCATTATCGAAGAGGCCGAGTGTTCTCATGTGGCGGGGAAACAGAGCCGGCGAAGTTTCGACATCCACACCCAAGGCACGACGGGTAATTTGAGCTCCCAGTCGGCATCCACGTGTTTGGAGACCCGGTGTACATAACTGGAGCTCACGTTTCCTTTGCCGGACCGTGCCAAGTGCAGCCCAGTGCAATGCAGCGCGAACGCCTCGGAAGTACGCCACCTTGCCCGTCTGAGAATGGCGATGGTGCGAGCTACGGTGACTTTCTCATCGCGCAAGTTTGTGCCTAAACTATGGTCACTGTTAACCGACAGGTTTTGAATCAACGATAGTTTTCTAATGCCGCCCGCCACGACGCAGAGAAAAAAAAGTCCCGAAACTTTTTAAAATAGAGAACACGCAAAACTACGTTGCTCTGCACTATTGAACGGCTATCTGCCATATTTGTTAGCAAAATACGACGACACGAGATCGCTTCACTTGACGAAAAATTAAAGTTCACGTCTACCTGGACCGCAAAATGAATTGCAGGATGTTTGAAATACACGTTTTCCACACAAACCACTGACGTATGTTCCCGTAGAAAATAAATAACACTTCACATTATTCCGGAATGCTTATTTTATCAATCATTCTCGCAAGTTGCAAAAATTGTTGTGAAGCCCTTCAACATGGCAAAAACAACATTTTACGACGTCATGCCTTATAATATCCGAGGTCATATACAGCGTAACTTTTGCGAGTGCTGCACTTAACTTTACTACAGATTTTTCACCAGTTAATTGATAGGGTTGCAACTGCAAGTTCCATGGTTAATGGGATACTAACCATTCCAGCTTCGATTTTTCTTACAAATCTTCTTAATGAAAATTTATGACCAGACATAAAACATTAAGGTTAGACATGACATAGAGGGCTACTAAACTAATTTTTTTTTTCATTTGTACGGTTTCAATTATACCTGTATTTTCTTATATGGGATTGACATGATTAAATAATGAGGTAATATTTTATTACGGTTACAGATGTGAAACTAATCACGTAAGAAAAATAAGTTGGCTTTCGAAATAACTGATAAGTAGAGACCTGCACGATTCGCGTTATTATCTTGGGACAAACTAGACGTCATTGCCTTATACGTATCTGAGCACAACCTGTGATCCCATTGGCCGATGGCTTCTATACGAGGTCATGTGCCTGATTGGTCACTCTGCCGTTAAACTGTTACTATGGGTTTAAAAGAGTCTTTCACGTCATGCCGCAAATACTCTGTTATTGGCGGACGTCGATAGACCACCCACACTTTGGAGTTTAGTCTGCTGCAGATAAATAACTTTGCAGGTCTCTACTGATAAGTAGGGACACCCAATTTTCGCGAAAAAGATTTCACGACCAGTTGTACTTCATAACACTTTAGCTCAGATCCACCTTCGTGATTAGATAGTTTCCGTGTTACACGTCTTATGTGTCTGCGCGCGAATTACAGGCGCGCAANCTTCGTGATTAGATAGTTTCCGTGTTACACGTCTTATGTGTCTGCGCGCGAATTACAGGCGCGCAACATTGAAGTCACCTAATTTTGATTGGCCAGTCAAGTAGGAAAATGTCTTATCACAAAGACATGCCGCCAATTAGCAAAATAAAACTGCTGGTACGCCCGTAGGGCATTGAAATCTAGCATGTGCGGAAATCATTTCGCGAAATTCAGGTGTCCCTACTGATAAGATGTTCCCTATTCATTGACCAGCTTGGTTTTTAAATATTGACTCCGAAAATTAAGTTAAGAAGAAAAATACGTAAATCCAAGATGGCAAGGATACTTCCCCCATAACACGCTGAATGAAGAAAAGACAGCACGCTAGCGCGCTGTTCTGCGAGTAGCGGCGATAGATCACTGATGCACGAGTGCCAGTGTTGTTTCTTCCATAGACTGAAGATGAGGTAGACCGCTTATTCGTCTCCTGCGCATGTACCCAACAATGACCTACCCCAACGGAACGCAACTGTCAAAATCACATGGCCAACAGTGATGAATAACATACTTTAACCATTTTGAATTTAATCAAACTGCATTACAAATTGGTTGGAGGAAGTATAAAAACATCTCAAAGCACTTGTTTGCTAAACAGTGTTCTAACCTCAAATCCAATACACGCCGTTTTTTCTAGGCAGAAATNACATCTCAAAGCACTTGTTTGCTAAACAGTGTTCTAACCTCAAATCCAATACACGCCGTTTTTTCTAGGCAGAAATGAGGTTCAATGTTGGGACACGGAGACTAGTTTGTGCGCAGCCAGCGAGATCGGTCTACCTCGTCTTTAGTCTATGGTTTTTTCAGCTCCCCTACAATAACGACTCAAACGCGGAGAAAGGCCTCAGGAAAGCCATCGTNACATCTCAAAGCACTTGTTTGCTAAACAGTGTTCTAACCTCAAATCCAATACACGCCGTTTTTTCTAGGCAGAAAAACGGTTCAATGTTGGGACACGGAGACTAGTTTGTGCGCAGCCAGCTAGATCGGTCTACCTCATCTTTAGTCTATGGTTTTTTCAGCTCCCCTACAATAACGACTCAAACGCGGAGAAAGGCCTCAGGAAAGCCATCGTAGCTATCACGATAGTTTCCTTACACACGGTTGTAGTGTTAACAGAGGATGAGTGGGTCGGGCCTTCAGTACATGCCGATACCGCCAGCAATGACGGCACAAGGATTTCTGAGGCCGTAGGCTAAAATTATTTGAGAGGAACCCGTCTTTTAAAACAGCGATGAACTCAACTGAGTGTCAGCTGTGATCCGAGCTGCCGTCTTTGTACAGATCTGCGCCCGCCGTCCATTTACGTGCCGTAAACTTACGAACTAGTAACTCACTTGCAGTTTACGGATATTGCTAATTTTGGTTAGTGAACGCTAGATATTTCAAATTTCATCCAGGCTACGCATACATTCGTGATGACATACAATAGTGTTGTCATAAAAATAAAACGTCATATGTGACATTTACCCAACTTTAACTTTCGAAGGACTAATGAGATCATTTCTTTTAATTTATATTGATGAAAATATAAACGAAAAGTGCAAAAGTGAGACCGCAGGTGGAGCACCTTTCGCCTTAATTTAGGACCACCAGTAACACCTCCACCGCATAATCACGTGTTTTGCAAGGGTGAACGCGATACTTCGGCCAATCGCCAAAGTCGATCAAGCAGCCAGCTGCCCGGTAGCTGCCCTAATACACTTCCGCCTTTTCCTAGCTCCGCTTTCGAACACGAGTTGGCGATTAAGGGGTATCCTTAATATAAAAAAATGCCAAACGCCTGCCTGAAGGTCACGTCTGGTTATAAGATGTGTGAGTGAGTGAAGATATTTGGGCGGCTCTTAGCATCGAGGTCTTGAGAGCGGATGAGAGTGAAGCGAGGTATGGAGCAGTGCCGGAATGAAAGGGCGGGGGAAACGGGAGATCCCCGAGAAAATCCCCAAGACTGTAACATGCATTCTCGGGAAGCTAAATTTCTCGCAAATTGGATCTGTGACAGTGGGATATTATTACTTGCGATAATAAGCCAATTGATTTTACTACGTATGACTCTTTGTACTTTTTTCCTCTCCTTTATGAATGTAATTTTTTCTCTCTGGATATATTTAATAGGATAAAAGTGAAAAGCGGTAGAGGTAGATAATAGTTTTTACCTTTCCTGTAACAAAGAAAGTCGTATTTCCGTAAAATTTATTTGCTGAGGTCCACGGACAGGTGTAAACAGTGATTTTATATAAGAGATTTTAGTAGGGAGTCCTTTTGAAGACAGCAGCGGATCTAGAATTTAGATTCGGAGGAGGTCGCGGTCTGAGGTTTGGGTCAATATTTTAAAAATGCTAACGTAATATTTTTACTATGAAGATGACTCCTAGGTTGTTTTGCCAGTACTCCGATCTGTGTACCTTCTTCCTGAGAAAACAGGCTGTGATTGCGTTTACTAATTAAGAGCAGCAAACCTGTCTTCCAGGCACGCTGCAACCCACTTCGCACACATGGTAAGCGGCTGTTCCAAGTAGCCTTGAAAAAGAAAAGAATAAAAGGCCGCTCACATGAAACCGGTAGGTGAAACTAAAACATCGCTAGAATCACACCGGGAAAAAAAATAAATACACTATCAGAAAAAAATTTTTATCGTCGAACCCAACTTTATGTAATTTTCTTAAACTGAATGTAAATGAGTATCTTTTTCGAAAAATTCACACTTACATGGCCAACGTCGCCATGAGGAGCTGTGAAGAACACTCGAACCTACCGGCATTGTTTTATACACGTAGAGATGCTGTCATATCGCGTTATTGTTCAGCAACCACCCAGCTGGGGAGAAATCTGAGCGGATGGCAAACAGTTCGCACCCTGGCAGGTCATGCTGCGTGTGGCTGAGTAGAATAGGATCCACCCCGAAGGAGGCAGCCAATGAAAGAGTGACCATCACCCAAGTGCGATAAAAAGCTGTTAGGTCCAGCGTGATACCGAATTACAGCGCGGAGGGGCGAATACCAGACCTTGCTGTGGGAGCAAGCCGCAAAATGAAAGACGCGGTAGTTGGTGCAAGGCACGCACGTACCACTCAAGGAAAGTTAAAAACTACACGAGATTCCCGCCTGAGTTGCAGAGAACGTCAATGAGATGAGAAGTGAGTTAATGTTAAGGGGTCCGCCTACCTGGTGCTTGAGCTGCGTCACAGTGTTAAAAATACACGTTTTTTTTAAACGAAATAATCAAACATGCGTCCCATATTTTGATCTACGAAAATTACACATAAGGGTTGTTGGGAGCTTTCAATGCATCACGCACGTCAGTGCTCGTTATCTCAAAATATACGGGACAGTTACATATACCGAAATACACATCAGCCCTTCATTGAACTTCGCTACAGACTTTTCGCAAATAAAATTTAAATGTCACCTCTTAAAGTTCCATAGATACGCGCAGCACAAAAACACTGCATGTCAGTTCAGTGCTTTGCGCGTACGGCGGTGATGGCCCTGTTGATGCGCGTGGCAGTGTCGTCTCTTCCGCCTCAGATACGGAACATACCTCAAGGTAAGCCGAGAAGAGGCGAAATGAACACAAGGGTACCAAACTGAAGCACCCGGAGAAACTCCCTTCTCCCAAAGCCCTGCAACAGTTTCCGTCACTCTACCCGCGTGAGAATTCACGCCAAATAACTTCCAGTTTCGTGAGGGATCAGCAGACGCAAAAGGCTGGGATTACGTTTTGAAATGTTGCCAACCAAAGGTCTCTATTTCACACACGACACCTGGGTCGAATGTGCCCTTGAGAACGCCTCGGCTTCCATTACTACGTTGATCTTCATTCGGACTGAGCATTATTAACATTGCTCCTAATACTACTCTTACTCCTAATAATAATAATAATGAATTAGAAATGAAATAAAAATGCAATAACTTACACGATAATATTTAATCAAAAATAGGAAATCTGCACACAGTAAAAACAACTGAGATAATACGTAATTAAGTGAATTTAAAAGAAACTTTAAACCCGTGCATTTTATTAACAGTATTTTGGATATTTCCTTGCGGAGCATCTGTAATAAACAGGATACAACTATAGTCTGCCAGTCCACCGGCGTAAGCTAATTTTGCCTGCCATGAGAATAACTAATGGCGAAAAGACTTCTCACGGCAAGAAATCACTTTGAGGTGTATACATACATTTGAAAAACACTTTTTTTCTTCTCTTTCTGAGAGAAACTCAGATCACTGATTTCACCGACCAACTAATTAGTAACGCGGAAGTTACTTATTGTTTTCCGATGATCCCATTATAAAATCCGAGATAACTTTACTGAGTGGCTACAGATGAGAGGCTAAAATGGCAATGGAGAACCCTCACACAGTTGATATGAAGGAAAAGTACGACGACGAAAACGACGACTTCGAAGATATATTTCTTGTAAAGTATCTTTTGTGACATTATATCATTCTTCTCTCAGTTACTAATTTCAATCTGATAGAAAGCATATATACTTCAAGTCTCAAAAAAGAAATGGATGAGCCTGCCTTGGGACTTCCAGAGTTAGGAAAAACTTTCACACAATTAAAAGTTATATACACACACACACGCACACACACACACACACACACACATCGACTTCAGCACTGAAATTCTTAAACATCACGGATGACGTTCTCTCCTGATCATAGACGACGATTTTTAAGTAAATACATTCCTACCTTAGTGACAATGGTTGCCGGTTGCTGCCTTTGCATCCAGGGGTTCTTAGTTCGAATCCCCGGAAAGTCGAAAAGGTTGCCCTTTTGGTTAGGTAACTTACAGATAAATCCGACAAGAGGTTCTTCGTTACCTTGTCACTCACTAGAAAACGTACGCATGGCATTTAAGATTCGTTCCCATTTTGGTTGCATCAGCAACAGATTTACATGCCGCTTACAATATTGAACCCACGACCTGCGTTCGGCGTAAATGACGCACTAAGGTATTTATTAAGGTATTGGCAAACTACTAAAACTGTGCGCCGCGGACTCTTGCAGCTTGCGCACTGCTGTGCTTAACACTTAACGCTGGGCAATTTTGCTATGACCAATCAAAATATAATGTTCCCGTTAAATATTATAATTGAAAGAGTATAAGGTTTTTATGTTTAAATCGTATTCAATAGTAGTAATAAAAAGTTATTTATCGTATATAATAGGCAATTTTATTTCTAAAAATTCTCATTCGATATATTTTTTTTAATTTGATTCATTCGGAGCATTGTGGCATCTTATAAAAATCTTTCTCGCTTTATCCGCCACTGACGTCGCTGCAATTTTCGAGAAAAACTATTATTACGAAGGCATTGCACACCTTACAGGAGAACAGGCATAATTAAATATATTGATATAAAATGCAGGAGCAACGTGATGCAAGCCAGGAAAGTGGTGGAGGAGTAAAAAAACAGACAGCAATCCGCCGTGGAGCACAATAAATGTTCAGCGTTTAAAATATCTTCCTAATTCTGTAATTTAAAATCAATAATCGTTGATCACCTTCATTATAAAAAACTTATTAAAGTATTAGGAGATTTAAACTTCTGTAATACTTATTTCCGTCCAGTTAATGAAGAGCGCCGGAACATAATGTTCTTTGAAATGAAAAACAACCAGTTTTTCCTCGCAAAATTATCTAAAAAGGTTCTGCAACACATAACGCACAATACAAATATTATTTAAAGAGTTTTTTTTTAAACTCAACTAAAACACTAGTTTTTGCGACGAAAAGTACATCTAATCGGAACAAACTTCGTCAGTGCCGGTACAATATACAGGATAACAAAATTAATATGTCGGATCGCTGTTTCATTATATCATAGGTATTCGTTAAAATTTAGGATAAAGTAATATCCTTTAAATTTTAGCATTTAATAATAATACGGTCACGATATAATAAGGATACATTAACAGCTCTACTTACAAAGAATGTTTAATACTTCTAGAACTGACAATCTACACATATATACAATAAATGTGTATCAGTTGACAGTAATCTCAACGCATGCACAAAATACGCACAAAAGCATGACAGGTTGGTTCACAGTACTTGAGGTCACTCACCTTGTTATATTCAAGAAAGTCTAGCCCAGTTCAGTGGAGAGCGCAAAATTTGAGAGAAACCGTTCAAATGTCAATTAAATTAAACAACGAATAAACCGTTATCAACGTGAAATGCTGAGCTAATACCCTTCCTCGAAAATTAAGTACTATACTACTTCGCCAAAACTTTGTTTCTCAAATTGCACTTTCAAATAAGTTAAATAATTCCGCCAAAGAACTTTAAAACGATACACTCCGAATTAATCTAAGATAACTCAAACTTGTCACTTCAGCATAAGAGCACGCACTAACGTCTTAGGCAAAACCGCTTCACATGCACGCACCACCGTCCACTAGAGAAATGCCATGAATGGATCAGCGCAGTGTCAACAAAATCAAGTTGAAAATTCACAACCTCCATTCGCTCCAAACACGTTCTCTAGGCAGAGAAACTCAACCTTGAATGTAGTTAAAAGACTTCAGGATAGATGGCAGTAAATACACAACATGTAGAGCGTCAAAAAAGGGTAACGATCATATGACAAATATAAAAAATACAAATAGTTAAATTAAATATAATTGTACAAAAGCGTAGTTAAATAACTTACAATACCTTATTCATTCTCTTTCCTCCTCTCTGCTTCAGTTGTTCACGATAATCATTACTCCAACCATCAGGGCCATAGTGCCTCCTACAACCATGGTTACAAACACAGCATGCTAGTGCAAATTAGGGAATGGAAGCCCCCTTCCACCATTAACATTTATAGATACTTTATCATCTAGTATTTCAAACACTATTTTAATAAAAATTACCCTAGCACTTCCTCTATTCTAACAGAACTATTTTTCTACTTAATATATTGCATGCAATTTTGCAATAATTTTCTACCGAGAAGTTTGTACTATGTCTAAGCCAGTTTGCCT
Organism: Clitarchus hookeri; assembly: GCA_002778355.1. Taxonomy (NCBI): domain Eukaryota; kingdom Metazoa; phylum Arthropoda; class Insecta; order Phasmatodea; family Phasmatidae; genus Clitarchus; species Clitarchus hookeri. The sequence goes on from NQII01008368.1 coordinate 36,147, forward strand.
TTCACTTCGTAGTTCAGTTTAGGTTAGCATGGGAGGTAAACACAGCCCTAATTATGGCCAAGGTTGCCCAATGCCAGTAAAGTCACAAGATAGTGCCCTTTTACTTGGAAATTGCCTGCATGCTTACGCATATGAGGCTCAACCTTGAGACACACTTGGGTCCCGTCCTTACTTAGTACCTCCGACTGTCCTCTTAGTTTTAAGGTAAGTTAGAGGAAAAAATTAATGCTGTTTAAAATATGTTAATTTTTAAATCCTTCGACAAGAACATACACAACTGGATAGGTATTTGGCTAATTTTAACGAGTTGTGTTGGAACAAAGATCTCGATGCATGGTCAAAGTGCATATCGAAAGAGTTTATAAATTTGGTACTATCTTATCATGTATATGTGTGTGTATGTATATATATATATATATATATTTTTTTTTTTTTGTTCCCCCACAATGTTCCTGGTCTATTTATTGATAACAGGAGAGTTGTGTAGCAATATATCGTGGAATTTTTGCCATCGCTCATTAATGCTTACCAGCAAATGCCAGTTTCTTAACGTCATATTCCCCTCTCACACATTCTTTACTTCTATGGATCATCGAAAACAAGATTCAAAATTAAAATATCCAGTTGTCTGTTATCAACGACCAGACGCATTTCCCGCACTCCACACAGATTGCCTCAATTTCTGCTAACTGTAGTTAAATACCACACATCAAAGTGTACTTTCTGTCTAATGTTATACCAGTGTTATACGAGCTGCTTGTATTGTGGCTTGTAATGTGTTTTGTGCTCCAGCTACCCTCCTTGGCCCGAAAGCCGATGATCATCTATTTTTACAACTCGGTTAAATCGGTTCTCTTACCCATGACAGCATGAAGAATACTGTGTATTGCCAGTCTGTCGGTTGCATTATATACCAGCTTCAATAGCCCGCATCACTGTCCATGTGTCATGGGCTACACACTGCAGAAGGCACTTCAGCACATGGTCATATTAATGTGATTCTCTTGTGTGTATATATTTATATTATACACAGGTGTAAAAAGTCATGGGATAGCAATATGCAAATATACAGATGGCAGTAGTATCGCGTACAAAATGTATAAATGGGCAGTGAATTGGTTGGACTTTAATGTGTAGTCAAGTGAATCATGTGAAAAGGCTTCTGACGTGATTATGGCCGCACGACGGGAATTAAGAGACTTTGAATGCGGAATGGTAGATGCAGCTAGACGCATGAGACATTCCATATAGGAAATGGTTAGGGAATTCAACATTCCGACATCCACAGTGTCAAGAGTGTGCCGAGAATACCTAATTTCCGGCATAACCTCCCACCGTGGACAACGCAGTGGCCGACCACCTGCACTTAATGACCGAGACCAATGATGTGTGCGCAGAATGGTCAGTGTTAACAGAATAGCAACACTGCATGAAATAACCACAGGAATCAATGTGGGACATACGACGGACATGTCCGTTAGGACAGTGCAGCAAACTTTGGCTGTACTGGGCTATGCCAGCAGAAGACCAACTCGAGTGCCTTTACTAATAGCACAACATCACCTGCAGCACCTCCCTTGGGCTCGTGACCTTATCGGTTGGACCCTATACCTATGGAAATCCATGTCTCGGTCGGATGAGTCTCGATTTCAGTTCGTATGAGCTGATGGTAGGGTTAGAGTGTGGCGCAGACCCCACGAATCCATGGACCCAAGTTGTCAACAATAAACTGTGCAAGCTGGTGGTGGCTCCATAATGGTGTGGGGTGTTATTACATGGAATGGACTGCATCTTCTGGCTCAACTGAATCGATCATTGACTGGAAATGGTTATGTTCAGCTTGGAGACCACTTGCAGCCATTCATGGACTTAGTGTACCCAAACAAGGATGGAATTTTTATGGATGACAATGTGCCAGGTCACCGGGCTACAACTTTTCGCGATTGATTTAAAGAATATTCTGGAAAATTCCAGCGAATGATTTGGCCACCAAGATCGCCCGACATGGATACCATTGAACATTAATGGGACATAATCGAGAAGTCAGTTTGTGCACAAACTCCTCCACCGGCAACACTTTCGCAATTATGGACGTCTATAGGGGCAGCATGGCTCAATATATCTGCTCGGGACTTCCAACGACTTGTTGAATACATGCCACGTCGAGTTGCTTCACTTCGCCGGGCAAAAGAAGTCCGACACGATATTACGAGGTATCTCATGACTTTTGTCGCGTCAGTGTATAATCACAGGCTGTTCTGCGACTCAACTGACACACTTCGGCAGTGTATTATACAGATAATAGGCAACATAAAATTTCATATATACAAATAGGCTGACGCGATCGTATACCAGAGCTGTAATGTAATGATTATGAATTGCCCGGCGCGCCACAGCTCCGCGGTGAGCTGATGAGATTTTGGGTCGTTCGGCCGACGGCCCAGGGGTTCTCTGGTAATACACCGTCAGATATTATGAAATTGCGAGCTGTATGGCCGCTGCGCACGCCTGAATTAATAATGCACTCAAGTTTAGATGTATATATTTATTTTATTGAACACTTTGATCAAACACGTGGTGACCGCGTGGTCATTNGTGATTCGGTTATTTTCCGCGTAGCTAGTTATTGTAACTAGTGACGTGAAATAACGCCCACGCCTACTTCCGGGTGACGGGAATACGCGCTCGCCGGCCCAGGGGTTCTCTGGTAATACACCGTCAGATATTATGAAATTACGAGCTGTATGGCCGCTGCGCACGCCTGAATTAATAACCGTGAGTTCAAATCTACATATATAAATAAAATAACTTCACTTTGATCAAACACGTGGTGACCGCGTGGTCATTTAAACACACTGCTGGATTATAATTACTTAAGACGCGTGACGCTGCTCTCTCCTCGGTGAGATTTAACATAAAAATACTAGTTGCTTCGTGAATGATATGATGATGCGATTGCTGAGTGAGGTTGCAGCCTGAGAGGCTGGTACCGAGGTTCTTGTGAAATGAGAGACTTACCACGTCCGCTCGCGCCGAAGTGATGTGGCCATGACATGACTCGTTACGTAGCCGAGCACGGTGGTAAGCACGGCCGACACCTGGCAGTGGAGAGATGAAACAAATTTGACTTAAAATGCTAATGAGATGTAAACATGACATACCTTATAATTTGTATTAATTTGTGTTATTTGTATTATTTACACAATTACCCTTGTATTTACATAATAAAACACCATTATATTTATATTAAATACTAGCTGACCCGGCAAACGTTGTTTTGCCATAAAAAGTATTTCTAGTGATTATAGTATTAGAAAAAAATAACTATAACTTATTGTAAGTGTGTGAGGATGTGGTATATAAGTGGAAGAGGCATAGAGCTCTGTGGACGATGACGGAATATAAAATTAACAAAACACCAAACATTTATAATTTTAATTCATAAAAATTTATTGAAAAATATATAATTATTTACGCAGCAAAAAAACAATATCAATTCCTTAACGCAGTAGAGTGTACAATATTTGTTGTCATGACATCTGTAGCTAATACAAATAAATTACTAATATCGCTATAAAAAAATAAGGGTTGGTGGTAGAATGGTGAAAATTTAGGAGAGAGTGTATTTTTTGATGCCACATCATAAAAAAATAAAAAAATAAAAATTTTGTTCAAACAATAAAAAAAAATTGTTTGGGGGTGGCCACCCTTATTACTTAGGGGTGTAAAAAATAGATATAAATCTATTCTCAGTCCTACCGAGTATACATAAAAAATTTCACGAAAATCTGTCCAGCCGTTTCGGAGGAGTTCAGTGACTAACACTGTGACGGGAGAATTTTATATATTAGATAAGTATTGACTCGTAGCAGCCACTGTATTGCCAACTTGAAAATGTCACATGTCCCTGGCTGGCTATGTATGTGATGACTGTTTTGACACACGATAATTATGGTATACATCAATACTGAATAAATACTAAACACTAATGCACTATACTGAGGAAACTATATTGGTAAATAATAATGATTAAATTGTTAAACTGAATAATTAATGACACGGTGCACTATCACACATGGACAAATACACTTGATATACACTGAACACACTATCATTCTTGTACACATGTGCGCTGGTATGGTGCATCCGGAGTGGAGGACACTACTGCNCTATGCACCTCATTTCAGAGTTACAGGGACTAAATTCAATTGGAATTACCGAATATCTTTAATGAAATTGACTGCATACATGTTGTAAGTACCACACAAGGTGTTCAAAATGTACCCACACTAACAGTAAACTGGCTGCTAGTGTGGCTGCCATGGCCAATCCTTGTTAGTGTGTCGAGGCGAGTAGTTCTTCGATAGTGTCAGGAAAGGTTACTCGTGCAGAGTATGCAGACATGGTGGTTGTTTACATATACCATGAGGGAAATGGGCGTGGTGCAGCAGCTGAGTATCCATGCAGGTTGATTAGAGAGGTGGGACAGTCAGCGTACACTTGAGACCTCTCCCCCGTTGTAGTTTTTATTCTGGGGCTTCCTGAAGGGTAGGGTTTACAGCAGACAGCGACCAGATACATGAGACCAGATGCTACAGGTGATAACCTGATGTGAACCAGGCGTTCACTGTTCCCTTTGTGCCCACTGTAGCTGCCGCAGTAGTGTCCTCCACTCCGGATTCACCATACCAGCGCACATGTGTGCAAGGATAATAGTGTGTCCAGTGTATATCAAGTGTATTTGTCCATGTGTGATAGTGCACCATATCATTAATTATTCAGTCTAACAATTTAATCATTATTATTTACCAATATAGTTTCATCAGTATAGTGCATTAGTGTTTATTAATTATTCAGTTTAGATGTGGACCATAATTATTGTGTGTCCAAAACAATCATCACATACATAGCCAGCCAGGGACATGTGACATTTTCAAGTTGGCAATGCAGTGGCTGCTACGAGTCATACTTACATTTAATATTAATATAATGATGTTTTATTATGTAAATACAAGGGTAATTGTGTTTAATTAAGGTATATCATGTTTACATCCCATTAGCATTTAAGTCACATTTGTTTCATCTCTCCACCGCCAGGTGTCGGCCGTGCTTAGGTGGCACGAGCCGATGCATTGCTCAGACAGTAGGCATTGCTCAGGACAGTAGGCAACATCACATCGGCGCGAGCGGACGTGGTAAGTCTCTCGTTTCACAAGAACCTCGGCACCAGCCTCTCAGGCTGCATCACTCAACAATCGCATCATCATATCATTCACGAAGCAACTAGTACTTTTATGTTAAATCTCACCGAGGAGAGAGCAGCGTCACGCGCCTTAAGTAATTATATTCCAGCAGTGTGTTTATACGACCACGCGGTCACCACGTGTTTCATCAAAGTGTTCAATAAAATAATTATATACCTCTAAAAAAATTTAGTGCTTTATTAATTTAGGCGTGCGCAGCGGCCAAACAGCTCGCAATTTCATAGTATTTGACGTTGTATTACTAGAGAACCCCTGGGCCGTCGGCCGAACGACCCAAATAATCTCACCAGCTCACCGTAGGGCTGTGGCGCCGGGCAATTTATAATCATCACATTACAACTCTGGTATACGATCGCGTCAAACCAATGGCACTAATCAACTCAGAAATGAAATTGCAGGCATGCAGTGGCACAATGCCATGGCCGGCTACAACATATCGCAGCCTGCTTACGGTCGGATGGTGCACATTTTGAATAGCTCGTGTGAGACATTCAACATGAATGTAGCCAGTTGCATTAAAGACATTCAGTAATTCTAATTTGTGTTTTTTATAGCATGTATGCCCCTGCAACTCTGAAATGGGGCTGCATAGCCTTCTTGTGTATATGACATTTTTTGTTGCCAAATATCTGTATAATACTTTGCTGAAGTATGTCGGGTGAGTCACGGAACTTCCAGAGTATATATTTATAATTATGTCTATGTTTGTGTGTGCAGGTGTGTGTATCAGATTGTACATACACACAGCATATTTTCTTCGTAATGTGAATATTCTTCCTTCAACATGCTGTAGGGGATCATCGTTTTACTGAAACAGGTGAAAAGGGGAACGAGAAAAACCCGAACAAGAAATGTGTACAATAAAATGTTATACAACAAATTCTTAATTTTTGTAGTATAGATATTCATCTATTCTATAAAATGCACATTCAATAAAGAACTCTTTCAGCTGTTTTTAAAATTGGTTTTGGTAAGAGAAGCAACTTTATTTAATGTGTTATGTTAATTTATTGAAATGTTGGCTACCAAAGTCGGATGGACTAGTTTTAAGTTAACTGAAGCCATGCATGTTTTTTTTTAGTTCTAGTTTGATACTTATGAAATGGCTCATTTTTCTGAGATAAATTACTATTTGGACACTAAAATGAGTACTGAAAAATTGTACTCACATGCAAATGTAAAATCTCTGAGCTCTTGACAAGAGGTCTACATGAGTATGGCTCTCTTTTGTCGTAGATTATTCTTACAGCTCTCTTTTGCATGTAAAACACTTCTTACTTTCAGTGGAATTCGCCCGAAAAATTATACAGTAACACGTGAGCAATGAGAATATGCAAAAATTTTCAATTTTTGTTGCATTTTTGTTTGAGACCTCTGCAACACTTTGTAGAACAAAACAGGCTGAACTTAGTTTAGGTAAATTATATGCAATGTGAAATTTCCAGTTGAGTTAATTGTATACGTTTAAGCAAAGAGTTTTTTTTTCTGTTCTTTGTGAGGAAATTCATAAGATATATATTTTATCGAGGTTGCGATTTAATTCGTTTGCAGTAAACCATGCATTTAGCTCTGTAAATGTAATGCTTGTTTTTTGCATAAGATCATTTACTGAGTCTTCAGTGACTAAGATGTTAGAATCATGTGCAAATAAATTCGGAGTAGTACCTGGGGTCAAAAACATGGTAGGTCATTTATGTAAAATTAGGAAGAGTAGGTGGCCTAATATTGAGCCTTGTGGGACCCCGTGCTTGATTTCTCCTGGTTCAGAGTAGAATGAAGTAGTTTTTCTTTCTATCCGCACTTGTTTGTCTGTATGAAAGGTACGAGTTAATTAGTTATTTGGGTAAATCTGAGACTCCATAAATGTTTAATTTTTCTATAAGTATGTCGTGATTTACACAATCAAATGCTTTAGTAAGGTTGCAAAATATTCTATTAGATAGTATCTTTTTATCAAGTGTGTTAGGAATGCAAACTGTTAGTGCGAAAATTGCTTCATTTGGTGAGGTGTTTTGCCTTAAGCCAAACTGAAGATTTTTATAAAATTTCGTGATTCTCAAAATGTTGCTGCAATCTCTTGTAAATTAGTTTTGACGTGAACCAGGCGTTCACGGTTACCTTTGTGCCCACTGTAACTGCCGCAGTAGTGTCCTCCACTCCAGATGCACCATACCAGCGCACATGTGTGCAAGAATGATAGTGTGTTCAGTGTATATGAAGTGTATTTTTCCATGTGTGATAGTGCACCATGTCATTAATTATTCAGTTTAACAATTTAATCATTATTATTTACCAATATAGTTTCGTCAGTATAGTGCATTAGTGTTTAGTATTTATTCAGTATTGATGTATACCATAATTATCGTGTGTCAAAACAGTCATCACATACATAGCCGTCAGGGACATGTGACATTTTGAAGTTGGCAATGCAGTGGCTGCTACGAGTCAATACCTATATTTAATATTAATATAATGGTGTTTTATTATGTAAATACAAGGGTAATTGTGTTTTATTATGTTTATTGTGTTTAATTATGTTTATATAAGGTATATCATGTTTACATCTCATTAGCATTTTAAGTCACATTTGTTTCATCTCTCCACCACCAGGTGTCGGCCGTGCTTAGGTGGAGCGAGCCGATGCATTGCTCAGGTAGTAGGCAACATCACTTCGGCGCGAGCGGACGTGGTAAGTCTCTCGTTTCACAAGAACCTCGGTACCAGCCTCTCAGGCTGCAACCTCACTCAGCAATCGCATCATCATATCATTCACGAAGCAACTAGTATTTTTATGTTAAATCTCACCGAGGAGAGAGCAGCGTCACGCGTCTCAAGTAATCATAATCCAGCAGTGTGTTTATATGACCACGCGGTCACCACGTGTTTGATCAAAGTGTTCAATAAAATAATTATATAAACTTGAGTGCGTTATTAATTCAGGCGTGCGCAGCGGCCATACAGCTCGCAATTTCATAATATCTGACGGTGTATTACCAGAGACCCCTGGGCCGTCGGCCGAACGACCCAAATAATCTCATTAGCTCACCGTAGAGCTGTGGCGCCGGGCAACTTAATAATCTTTACATTACAGTTCTGGTATACGATCGCGTCAGTTTTTCAATTACTTTTGAAAAGGAGCTAAGAAGTAAGATAAGTCTATAATTGGTTACTTCGGTCTTGTCACCATTATTAAAAAATTTTCTGTCTGAAAACAACCCTGTTTTGAAGATAGCATTACAAATATGTTTTGATGAAACACTGAATTTCAAAGCACATTGCTTTAATAACATATAGCTAATGCCATCACAGCCATTTGATAATTTTGGTTGCAAATAATTGATGGTTTTCTCCACTTCTATTGGAATTATGTAAGTAAAAGATATAGCAAGGTATTCAGTACCCTGGAGTATAGGAATATGGTTTATACCATATTTAATATTTTTGTTAATCATGTTTTCTGTGATGTTTAAGTAGTATGAATTAAATGTATCTACAACTAATTTAGGGTCTGATGATATACAGTCGTTTACTTTTAGGTTTACAACTGGACATTGCTATGTTGTTCTTCCTGTTGTGTTTGTTTACATTATTTCATGTTTTTTTTTAATTTCGTTTCGAGAATTAGGAATGAGCTTACAGAAGAAATTCTTTTTTGGAGATTTGTAATGACTATAGTAAATATTTCGCATTATTTCCTGTAGTGATTCAATGAGCCGGGGTTGCTACTTGTTGGCAGCTTTGTACAGTTTTCTTTTGTTTTCGCAGGAAATTTTTATTCCTATGTTGAGCCATAAATTTTGTTTGGATTTGTATTACTGTGTGTCGATTTGGATGGGGAAATTTTTTAAAAACAATGGAGAACTTGGTTAAGAAATAAGTTGAATTTTTATTTTTGGTACAAGTATAGAATGTTGACCATTGCTTACTTCTAAGATCACTTTTTGATAGTAAGACTTTTCCAGTGACAAATTTCGTAATTTCTCATAGGAAATGCTTTGAAGGGCATTTTTTTTATGGAAGACATAATAATTAATATTTGTGCATCAAGATCCGATAAGCCATTTATTACTGGGAAACAGTGGCACTCTGCATCTGTAGTACTATCAATGAAAATGTTATCAATTCCTGTCTGACTGGTTCCTTCTATTCTGGTAGCAAAGTTTACTATTGATTTAAGGTTGGAGGTACTGAGTAGACTATCAAATTCATTTTTTGTTGTTGCTTTATTTTAAACAATCCATGTTAAAATCTTCATAGAGAAAGATTGTTTCTGAAAATGGCGTTGAGGTTTACTTCAAGAAATTTTAAAAAGTTACTAAAGTTTGCCACACAGGATGGATATAAACTCTATAGCCAAACATAGGTCGAAAACCTATACAAGACTCTTAGCCTAAGTCTATTTCGAAGGGTTGAAAACAGCCCCTGAAAGTGTAGTTGAAGCCAGTTTTTTTTTTCTAGTGACGCAGAATGAACTATAAATGTCCGAGTTTTCGGAAACTGTATTATTAAACGACGAAGTACAGAGCACAAAAATTTGGGCTCCAATAGCAACACCGATCCATAAAAAGTGAAGGGTTTGGCAGCACATTTGTGCAAATAAAAATGTAACTGTATCTTTTTGTTTATTTCTTCGTGTATATTCGTAATTTATCTTAAATGGTGAACAAAACATCCATCGTGTTTTTAAGCTAAATGCTGTGTAGTTAGCCAGACCCTGCACAGTGTCACAGGGCAGCATTAAATGTCTGCATCTTCCTTTGTAAGAAAGTTCTGTCATGCTGTTGCAATACCTCACAGACAACACATTGGCGTGACTGTGGCCCTGCCAATATTGCTGATGTCTCCTCCAACTGAATAGTTTTTGTCCTGGTCAACACTGTTGCCTATTCCCCTGACAAAAACAACCTTATCTGACTTGCAAAAATCTTTACTTAAGCTACTTACATCTTCTGCTACACTGTCAAGGCCTGCATTAGGTTTGCAAAACATGATAATGTCATAGCCTTCATACTGTTTGTCTTTGATGTGTTCTCCTAGACCTCTCGCATGATTGCTTCAAAGGATCAGCACTTTCCTCTTGACACTTGCTAGGTTGTTAGGCAGCTGAGAGAGGGATGACCTCTGCTTCTTCTTCTTGCAAGTCTGTGAGGAAAGCATACCTGTTTTTGCAAGGTGTTGTTGTCTTGGGGACCTGTGAACTGACAAGTGGTGGGAATGGATCTTTTTTTTTTTTTTCGTTTTTGCTACACTTTCTTGTGAAGACTGTAATTACTAGTGGCTTATTGGGAGGCTTGCAATTCAAAGGATGAACAGATGTCTCGGAGTAACTCACTATTCACCCTTGTTACTGTTGTCAGCAGGCTGACATTTTTTGAGTGCTATGTTTTGCATTGTTCGATTTCGCTTTTCATTCTTTCTAGTTCTCTCTCTTTCTGTTTCACTCATTCCTGAAACACAACCGCAAGCTTTTTTGCTTCGTCCAGCTTTCCTTCAAAATTGCAATGTAAACACCTCCATTCACCCTCAGGAATAGCATTGGCATTAACTCTGGCACACAGATAGTGAAACCATCTGTCACAGTAATCGCCAGCAATGCCTTCTTCAACTACTGAACATCAATTTTTATATCTTTTTATTTCTCGAAATTGCTGCAATTCGTTTGCTTTGTTAAATACCTGCTAGCATGTTTAAATCGTGTCTGTTATTAATAACGTGGAAAATATTTCCAGAAGCCATTGCCAGATAATATTTGTTGAATTTGTAATAGGCCTAAATATGAATGCCGTTAAAGGTCGTAATATACACAAGCTCATGTAAATGAAGTTAAAGAAACAATTAAACAAAACAATCACATATAGTTATATTTCATTAAATATATGAATGCCGACAAATACCTGCTAATTTTTTACTTCTTTTCAGACAGGGTTAAAGCTAACTGCATTTGCTTACTTCCACAAGTTGAGATAAGTAAAAGTGCCAATGGCTTGTGCTTACAAGGAAGCAAAAAGTCGTCAAATGTTTTATTCATTTAAAACTATTAATTAAAACACAAGTAAAATAATTAAAGTTGATGTGAACCGCACGTTCACGAGTCCTTTTGCCCACTGACTGCCGCAGTGTGCCCACACCAGACGCACCACACCGACAGGCTTGTGGGCACGAGTGCATTAGTGTTTAGTATTTATTCAGTATTGATGTATACCATAATTATCGTGTGTCAAAACAGTCATCACATACATAGCCAGCCAGGGACATGTGACATTTTCAAGTTGGCAATGCAGTGGCTGCTACGAGTCAATACTTATATTTAATATTAATATAATGGTGTTTTATTATGTAAGTACAAGGGTAATTGTGTTTTATTATGTAAATTGTGTTTAATTATGTTTATATAAGGTATATCATGTTTACATCTCATTAGCATTTTAAGTCGCATTTGTTTAATCTCTCAACCGCCAGGTGTCGGCCGTGCTTAGGTGGCGCGAGCCGATGCATTGCGCAGTCTAGTAGGCAACATCACTTCGGCGCGAGCGGACGTGGTAAGTCTCTCGTTTCACAAGAACCTCGGTACCAGCCTCTCAGGCTGCAACCTCACTCAGCAATCGCATCATCATATCATTCACGAAGCAACTAGTATTTTTATGTTACATCTCACCGAGGAGAGAGCAGCGTCACGCGCCTTAAGTAATTATAATCCAGCAGTGTGTTTATATGACCACGCGGTCACCACGTGTTTGATCAAAGTGTTCAATAAAATAATTATATACATATAAAACTTGAGTGCGTTATTAATTCAGGCGTGCGCAGCGGCCATACAGCTCGCAATTTCATAATATCTGACGTTGTGTTACCAGAGAACCCCTGGGCCGTCGGCCGAACGACCCAAAAATCTCATCAGCTCACCGTGGAGCTGTGGCGCCGGGCAAATCCATAATCATTACATTCCAACTCTGGTAACCGACCGCGTCAAAGTACAAAGGATTAAAAAAATAAAAGCTTTTGATGTGAAATCAAATAAAGTACTATACGTTTTATAAGAATGAACCAAAAATTGATGCCGGAGTGAACAAACAGTGGACGTCACGCTGCGTTTTTGTTGACCACAAGTTTGTATTTATTCCACCTCATTTATGTGATCACGGTCATGGAAGGACTTTCTAAGATCATGTATGCGATCGCCTAACTTGTATACAAAAGTGCTTTAAACTATTCGTAAATCCTCCAAAACTTCCCTCGTTACAAGTAAAGAAGGGAAACAATGCTCTCTTAATACAACGGTAAATGGTCAACCTGCAAAAGTGAAACAAAATTTGCGGGTTGGCGACATAGGATGAAGTGTGCAAGTTTGAGAGATATATTAACCAATGTTTGCAAGATATTTAATTAAAAATAGGTCGACGTCTATAATTGACTAATTGTAACCAATATTGTTAATAAGCTGACAGTGTTTTGTGTAACGTTCTTATCGACATGCCATGTTACAAAGGTAATTGTCAAGTATAACCTCAATGTTTACATTTTTTATTTAAATACCGCTTCATTTGCAACTGGGCCACACATGGTGTTATTTATTCACTGTTATTCCTGTGTTAGTGGGCAATAATGTTAGTTGCAAATCTGTTTATACAATTTGTGCATGAATATTGCGTTCAGTTACGCATTTTACTGGAAATATTTCATTTAAAAAAAATATACCTACATTTAGTCGCAAGCTGCGTTTTATCGATGCGTTAAACCCCTGAAGCGGTTTCCGGCTTTATCTTCACTGTCATGTATTGTCACTACTTCAGTGTGTGACATGTAGGCCTGTCAATACGGCTTTTCATGTACTAACTGTCGTAAATTATAAGATTAGCGTTTTTGTATTACGTACTTTTGATAAATCCTGTCCAGCTTATGGTGACAGAAAAATAGACTGAAAATAAATTTACAGTGAACGCTGATGAGGCTTGGGCCGTTTCGTTACATTCAGGTATTCATAACTACTTGTTACTCTGTTATGCTGGATTTACAATACCACGACGAACATGCTCCGACAATCGGACACGACATGTCCATCCGACAATGTCGGCCACCAAAATGTGTTCAGTGTTTACAATACTCCGACAGTTCCCATCCGACAAGCGTGTCGTAGCTCTCGGCACACCATAAAATGGCCATTAGTGTGCTATACTTCTTGTTGGAATGCATATAAATCACAACATATTGCACACTATTTTGTTGTGGAAACAGTCGAAAGCTATCTAAATATACTATCTACATCATTATTTATTTCCGTCATGTCAACAACCAGGCATCTTTCTACTACACAATAATCAGTATATCTGTAACATATTTTTAGAGTAAAATTTCCCACAACAGTGACATGCACGACATTTTGTTTTGTAAGGCCGGTCGTATCCGTAATTTTGTCGGGGTGACCTTGCTTCTGATTGGCTGTTGAAATATTTTCGTCAGTGTCGGGGTTGTGATGTCTGAGTGTTGTGGCATTGTAAATCCAGCATTACTCGTTAAATTTAACCGGAAATTTTGAAAAAAAAAAAAAAAAAGGCATGGCAGGGGGCAGCCATGTCTTACTGTTCTCCGTGGTGCATTGGCTGTGAACAGAGGACAGTTACTCCAGTTTAGAGGTGGTAACATTCAGACTTTCAGGAACCATTCTGGAACGTTCCAGTTTATTAAAAATAATCATTCTTTTTAACGGTTCATAACATACTCGACGAGTTCTGTATGTAATTGTGGTTGAAGGAATCAGGGTTGCTGGTGGGGGGAGATATATACATTACACAAACACTTCGCGATTAAGTGACTACTACTTCATTATGTGTAAGGAAATATATTGTGAAAGGAATTTTATTCATAGTCGTGTAATTTTGTCACAATTTAAATAATAGCAGGAAACGTATAATTAAGAGTTGTTTTTCACATTTCCTTACGCTATTATTTTGTATTTACTTTTTAAGGCCATTATATTTCCCTTCGCCCAACTAACAACGCAAAGCAGAATTATGTCCATAGGAATAAAGGTAGATACTGCAAGAGAGTGGTGTAGTCTGAGAAAAAAAACGATAAAATGTATTCTAGCATATTTTATCCTTGCTGGTAATTCTGAGCGAATTAATTTTAACTTAAAAAATACTCCTGTCGTGGTGTTCGTGTGCCAATAAATCTATTTATTGAAAAATTAGTCACATTTCTGTTCTACTGTGGGTTTGATATTATAGGCAATATATTTTCAACAGTTTACATCATTTTCGATACTGTAGGTGGTTCAGTTCATTCGCCGGAATCGTTAAAGAGTTCACAATAGTTCAATACGGAGAGCGATTCTGTCTCGGAACTTTTCATTCGCCGGAACTATTTGCGAGTTCACAATAGTTTGAGATGGAGGGCGATTCCACCTCTGGAATGATTCATTCGCTGGAACCTTTCGCGAGTTTGCAACAGTTCTAGACTGAACAGTTCCGAGGTTGTGGTTAGTTCCATCCAATCGCCGGAATCTTTACATCTCTGTTGCCTTTGCAATGCCTTTACGGCAGCAGTTCAGAGCCAGAACTGTCCCCTTTTAGCAATTTCATAATATAACAATNGGAGAACAAAAACGATAAAATGTATTCTAGCATATTTTATCCTTGCTGGTAATTCTGAGCGAATTAATTTTAACTTAAAAAATACTCCTGTCGTGGTGTTCGTGTACCAATAAATCTATTTATTGAAAAATTAGTCACATTTCTGTTCTACTGTGGGTTTGATATTATAGGCAATATATTTTCAACAGTTTACATCATTTTCGATACTGTAGGTGGTTCAGTTCATTCGCCGGAATCGTTAAAGAGTTCACAATAGTTCAATACGGAGAGCGATTCTGTCTCGGAACTTTTCATTCGCCGGAACTATTTGCGAGTTCACAATAGTTTGAGATGGAGGGCGATTCCACCTCTGGAATGATTCATTCGCTGGAACCTTTCGCGAGTTTGCAACAGTTCTAGACTGAACAGTTCCGAGGTTGTGGTTAGTTCCATCCAATCGCCGGAATCTTTACATCTCTGTTGCCTTTGCAATGCCTTTACGGCAGCAGTTCAGAGCCAGAACTGTCCCCTTTTAGCAATTTCATAATATAACAATTGTGTTGATATAAATAATGTATTAGAATACTGGAAATATCTCAATGTTGCAGTAACCCAGCATACTTAAATAATACTCGTGGTATACAAATTTTAAGGCATGGGTTATAATTTTTTTTGCTAATTAGAAGTTAAACACAAAATAATATAAACAAACTTTTTGTATTTTCTGTACAAAAGTGGTGGATTAGTATGGGGTTCCGACGGAACGTGCTTGTAACTGTAGTTCCAGTTCGTCTCTCTGGAACAGTTCTTTGGAATTGTTCAGTGAAATATCCCCCATCCCTACTCCAGTTCCGTACTTGTTAATAAAAGATTCGTAAACTCAGCACCCTATTTCACAAGAATAAAATTTTTTATGCTTAGCCAACTATACTCTACCCATGCTTTTTGCCACATAATAAATTTACAAGTGTATCTTATTGTGTGATAATTTTTAACAGTTGTAACCCTTTATTGGCCAATAAAACAACGAAGCATACAAATAGTGTTATTGGGTTTTCATTCTATTTTGTTTATTTACACTTCATTTATCATTAAACTACAACTTCATAAATGAACATATCATAAAGGATATTTGGTGAGAATGTAAAAATGGTTATGTTTTTTGCTTTCCTATCATACTTGTGTAACACTTTAAAAAGTTACTTCTCACCCCTGAGGTTGCATGATGTAACACTGTTTTGTACTGATTAATAGATATATCCAGAGCACGCATAAATCCAAATAAAAATATGGCTAAGGTCAATACTTTGACACATGGAAGTATGTATCTGAAGATGCTAGAACAAAATTGAGGTTTACTCCTTCCTCCCCTAGACTTAACGGTTGTTTCCACCGTTCATCACCCTCCTCTCCCCTCAAGCCTAATGTGCCAAGCTGGCTGGAGGAGAGGAACTTGTTGTACATTTCTACTGTGCACCTTTGCCTAGTTCTTCAGCACAAATCCTGCCGAGCCTGCACAATATCTACCCAAGACAGCTTTCTTAATAGGTCTGAAATATTCAGAGATAGCAGAGCTTTCAAATATTCCCAAGAATATAGCTGGTGATATGAGATATAAAAGCAACAATGTTGAATTGGTACCATGACAATCTTCTATAAACAATCTTATTTTCCCATAATCCCCAAATCCATGTCATTTACCATTATGGTAAACAACAAAGGGCCCAGTAAGCTTCCCTATAGTACTCTTGATGTAACCTCTCCCTCCTCTGATATTGCCNATATATTCTTTGCCTGTTTAATCATCCTTTCAAGCTCCCTTCCCATCTGTTTCATCAATTCCCTAGCTCTTGTAATGACGCAGTAGTCTTAATTTTTGGGACACGTGTTTCATTTTTCTTAAGCTTTGCTAAGCTTAGTAATATTTTTATCGGGTTTGAAGTTTAAAGCCGTGGTGGCTCGTTTCCCGTGATAGTTTGTTTATCTGGCATACGGGTGCTGTTTTACGTTTATCGGGCGTACGTTTGCAGTTTCGTTTCAAACATCGTGGTTTTCAGTTTTTGTGAAGCGTCGGCATTATTTAGAAACTTTCAGGCTGCGTCAACAAGTTTTGTTGTATGAGAAGTTCGTTTATGTTGACGGCGCAGTCGTAGTTACGATAACGTGTTGAGAGCGGGACACAGCGCAGTTTTGGATGACCTTGCTGGCGGATGCCGTGCCCTTATCTCAGGAGAGGGGGGTGAGAGACAGCACACAAAATACGCGTCTGTCTGTCGCCCTTTGAGCAGTTTCTTCAAGTCAGTCGGCGGCGAGGGCAGTCGCCCTTCAGTTCCGTCAAGAATGCTCGTTTAAGTCGCGTCGGCCGGGACGATAA
The DNA here is from genome assembly GCA_002778355.1 of Clitarchus hookeri. Classification (NCBI taxonomy): domain Eukaryota; kingdom Metazoa; phylum Arthropoda; class Insecta; order Phasmatodea; family Phasmatidae; genus Clitarchus; species Clitarchus hookeri. Next base: position 53,354 of record NQII01008368.1, read on the forward strand.
CCCCCACATCGGCAACTAGACTTTATTTTAATTCTCCACCGGTGTGGGAGGTAGCAGCATTTAAATTCCTTTGGGACAGTTTTGAGACAGGAATAATAAGTAAACGACTGTGGCGCTGTTTTCTGCACTTGAATGGTTAATTGTGAAGAGTATCGTGTTCTACCTTGAGTTAGTTGTGGCAACGTAACATCGGCAGTGTGTAACCAGCGCCGAACGTTACACTCTTTTCATTCCTTCATTTCTCCACTTGTCATGTAATTTTCTGCACTTCCTCTTCATTTTTCAAATTTCCTGACCATAATAAGGTGGAGCTCCCCCAGCCCTTAATCTTTTTTTGGGACAAATTTCTCCAACATAGCCTCTATTATTCTTGTAAATTCTTCCCATAATCCTTCTAGACTTACCTCCATAGACCACTTTTCAAACCTATCCCTCAGGAAGATTTCTGCCCCCTTCTCATCTCCTCTCCCATACTGCCACGTCAACCTATCTGCAGTTTGCTCTTCCCTCATCCTGCCAAGCCCAATTTCCACAACAGGAATGTCATGGTTGCTTATGAAATTCAATACTACTGCACCAACTACAGCATTTTCAGCCAACTACAGAATTTTCAGGTCTGATNATGGTTGCTTATGAAATTCAATACTACTGCACCAACTACAGCATTTTCAGCCAACTACAGAATTTTCAGGTCTGACCAACACCACATCCAGCACTGACCCAACATCCTCTTCATTCCATCTTGTACTATCTGGACCAAGCTTCTGTTGGCTAACTGCGCTGCCATTCTCTGCATCATGCTGCCCATCCCTCTATCAATCTCACACTTGGCATATTCAGATCCCCTGCTACAACCCACTGCCTATTCCTTAGTCTATCAACTCTCTCCTTGATCATCTCAATTGCCTGCCAACCCTGTCCTGGTGGCCTATACGCTGCCAGCAATGTAATCCTACTGCTACCCTTACTTAATTTAATTTCCATCACCTCAACATCTTCATTAATCCATTCTACTGACCCTTTCAGCCCCTCCCCTACACACACCATTATTAATCTCCCTGTCTCTTCTGAAGATGGTGAACATTATGGATAATATAAGAAATGCCATTTGTTTACATTTCACGTTGACACTTCTATTGGTAAATATTAATGAATTAATTTCAATGTTTACATCTGTCGGTTTAATATTTTCTTGTTTGTTTACATTCAGGATAATAGTAGGAATGTTATCATGGTTTTATTTTAATTATCTGTCACTAATTTTCTGAATTTGAATTATTTGAACGTTTTAATCGCACAGATTTATACAATTACTTATTCTTAATTTGTGTGATTTCTCCTTATCAAACCATATCATTGTATACTGATAAGCTAAATTCCTAGGTGGGCACTTATGTTAACTTATTTATAGATAAGATTTCCTTATCAGAAAGCTGTTTATTCCTTGGTTTTGTTAAGCAGGATAGGTTTACACTTTAGTAAGCCCAGGGACTCTCTCTAGACTTGGTAGCGGTCAGGTCATGTAGGACTAGTTCCTGCAAATGTTATTAAAATGTTTGTGAGACCGCCCATTATAGGTCAGGGGGCAATTGAGGAGAGCCATCGTCAATGTTATAAATGTGTGCAGGCGAAGGAAGAGGACTAAAAAGCACGCTTTAATTTATTAGTGACTTTCAAGTCACCAAGAAGATGACCAAGGGGACGCTTGTGACTCCATTGCCGTGGGACCTTCTTAAGTGTAAGACTGTAATGAATAGTATGATCCAAAGGTCCACCTAAATTTCTAAATGTTGAAAGCATCACATTAATTACTTAAAGTGAAGAAAAACTTTACATATTTCCTTTTGGTCCTGAGAATTTAATTTTGCTCTAAAGTCAAGCTAGTTGGACCAGAATTTGTATACCACAATGGCCAACAAAACAAATGTCAGACCAAATACTTGATTCCTATTGGTTCATGGATTCATGGACAGGGAAGAGTTGGGAGTTGACCAGTTTTCACATGGATCCATACATTATCTGCATACACAAGCATCCCATTGTATATTGAATACTGAGTTTATGTGCTCAGCTTCCGTGATAGTATCCGCATCCGTGTAATTTTATAACGGGCCTAAGAGGAGGTTGGATTTTATAATGGATAACTTTGGAAATGGAAAATGGTGGTAAGATAATCTAATTAATTCAAATAAAAAGTTTTTTTTGGGAGGCACTGGGTAGATAGATGTATGATGAAGTGGCATAAACCTAATAAAGAGTTTAGGAAAGCAACCTTCAACCAACTGTTAAATGTGGAGGAGGCATAAAATTGGGGATGTTGTAAACATTTGATGATTTGTAATAATACAAGTACAGTCCTCTGATATGAGTCCCTTTGCAAATTTGTGGACCATAACATAAGGATTTTAGTAGTCGCCTGATTTGCAGAATTAAAGAGAAGACCGAAGGTAAATGGGACAAATAATTTCCGAGTACTCTGGGAAGATAGTTTCAAGTATGCCAAAGCTTCTGAATGCTGTGTTCCAGAAGATGTACTAATGGAAGCAGAATGCATCAGCAAAGGAAAATCCAATGAATATGAGAACCCATACTAGGACTTTCTTTCAACTAGGCCTACATATTTTTATTTTGCACTGTTGTTTGTAAGGTTAGCATTCCCATGTCCAGATTGTCCTGTCTGCACCCTTATGCCATGCTGGCAATCAATAGCACTCCTCATAGCACTGCCGCCAGGTGATCGGTTTATTTCTCATTGCAGTTTGGATGGCAACAGGTGAAGTTTGGCAGTGTTAGATCGTAAAGTGATTCGTTAGCAGGGAATGCTAAAGCTAACCCTTATTCTGGTTATTCTCACTCCCACTCAACATGTTGGAAGGTAATCCAGCTCAGTTAGACCCATTTTCTAAGGTATGGCTGTGGTGTTGGGTGAGCTGACAAAACTCCCATCCAAGAAAGGTGGGTGGTTCCCCTCCAGTTGGCTAGGCTTTGGTGGGGTAGGCTCACAGAAAGGTTCTGGCACACCCTGATCATGGATGTTCCGTGATCTACCCTTGAATATCCTTGGGGTTGACCACCTGACAACCTCTCATCTGGGCTCAAATAGCATCACATAACGATGAATTTTTATATACTTGAGTTCATCCAGTTGGAGGATGCATAAGTTGATGCCCTTATGATTAGGGTTACCCGATGTCCTCTTTTACCCAGACATGTCCTCATTTTGAGGTCTTGTGAAATGTCCGCTCTGTTTTAAAAAAAATTTAAAATGCCCTCTTTTCCAATAAAAGTGAAAGACAGCAATGTTTTACTTTATTGTAGGTTTTTTTATGTCATTAAACATTTATTAATGGTGACTACGAACCTCCTGCAAAAGTGCAAACTTTTTGGAGAGTATTACATGATTGTTTTGTCTTCAACATTCATGTTATATTTTTTCGGGTGGTTTTTTTTTTACATGTCTAAGTGTATAAGTGCCTAATCTATTCAGAATTTTACGATTATTTGCTAGGAAATAGAAACCTGTTAGAACTAATAAAATCGTCAAAGAAATACAATCAAAATGTATCTGAACCTGAGCAGTGCGAAAGTGGTTAACCATTATTATAACAAAATTGTGTCCAGTTCTTAGTTCTAACTGTGTTTTGTGTGAATATTTCTATATTATTTCTTGCAAAATATTCTGTAGCGCCTACAAACTAAATGAAATTGACTTTCATATTTAGAGTGAACATAGTTAGCCCCTATCACTTTATCTGGTTGCAAAAATAATTTGTATTTTTTAACAGCTATATGGAACTGAAATTGGGATAAAATTATGTATGTTGTATATTTTTAACTGAACTGCGACATAAATTAATGTTGTGTATTTCCATTGTAAAATTATATGTCCTCTTTCTTCATGTCATTTTCTTGAACTTGTCCTCTTTCTTCATGTCATTTTCTTGAACTTGTCCTCTTTTATTTAATGCTAGTTACTTGGTGTCCTCTTTTCACTTCCACACACATCTGGTAACCCTACTCATGATGTGCTTTGCTGATCATTAAGATGGTAATTCCACGGTCCACATCCCGGACCATCCACGTCATGTGTTTACCATACTCTGTGGGCAACTTGGGCACATTCATTGAGTGAATTGTGAGTTAGGTTTCATAACAACATGTACCTATGCCATCAGCCCCCGCAGCAAGGAACCAAATATTCAGGTATTCCAAAACAACAAGGAAGTTAGGATTTTTATAGAGGCTAACTTCCTAGATATCCAGACCTGCTACTGGCTGTAACTGCTGCTGTAAGCATTTTTGTTATGGGAAAATAATTACCTTCATAGGTGAAATGTGCATACAAGTCTGTAACATTGTGTGCGATTAAATGGAAAATTACTTTGGAGGAAAGTCACTGCGAAGCTATGTCGCCAAGGAAAACACAGGGGATGATATAAAAAATACACATAAAAACTAGCTAAGACTACTTATCTTTTGTCAACAATGGCGTATGTCAGAAGTAATTTTTCATTTAATCACCTACCCCCACTGTAAGTATCATACAATAACAGCATTATGTGTGTCATGCTTGAAACCCTCTCGCCTTAGTAATCCTACGGGGAAGATGGTGATACCGAACCTTAATTTTTTATGGGACTGCTGTGGTGTAGTGGTTAGACTACTTGCCTTCCACAAAGGTGAACTGGGTTTGATTCCCGGTGAGGTCATTTTTACTTTTGCATGTGGGAAATGTGGCAAACAGTGCCACTGGTTGGCAGGTTTTCTCAAAGATGTTTAATTTCTCCTGTTGAGATATTGATTTGTGTGTGGTAATTAATTTTATTCACCCACCTTTTTATGATTTGTCTTATGCTGGAAGCTTTAATTTTAATCACATAACAGTGGTTTTAAAGTTTAAAACTGTATTTAAGCGTGGGCCCTGTTGATCGTGTTTCAACACGATACCACTAGCTCACTTGGCTTGCAGTGTTGCGTGGGTGCTTTCAGTGAAGGTGAAATGGGGCAAGGAGACGTACCCGGAGGTGGAGGTGAACACGGACGAGGACCCACTCTTGTTCAAGGCGCAGCTGTTCGCTCTGACTGGGGTGCAGCCGGAGAGGCAGAAGGTCATGCTGAAGGGCATGACCCTCAAAGATGACGATTGGGGGAACATGAAACTGAAGGATGTGAGTTCTACACTTGCTTACACACGTGAAACTGGATGCCTATCCTGATAACTTCATTGCAGCATAGGCACAGAGTATGAGGGGGCAAGGTGGGCAGTCACCCCCCCCCCTCCACTCTTCAGCCATCAGGTGCATCACCATCCTGAGTTGATAAACTCACTAATACAGTTTGTAATACGTGTTCATAACCTACTGTAGATTGCTTGCCCCATTATTTTGAAAATATACCTTGTTTGTAGGTCATTACATAACCAAAAACTGCAATATTTCAGTATAAATACATTTATTAAAATTTAAAATATTTAAACCCTTAGTGTTAAGGAAATAAGTTTTAATTACATAAGTGCATAACCACACACACACAAACATACAATGCATAGCTTGAGAGGAGCGGAGGGTGGAAAGAGAAATAGATAAGATTTAAATGAACATGATCACAGGAAATTTTGAGCCTTTCCCTTCTTGTGGAAACAAGAAGTTTGCATCAATGCATTGTAGAATGTTTGAGANCTTTCCCTTCTTGTGGAAACAAGAAGTCTGCATCAGTGCATTGTAGAATGTTTGAAATGCACACTTTTGAAAGAACATTTACTTCAGACAACTTAGGAATATAACATTGGCCGGTTTCGCAATGTCTGTTTAAAGTATTGGTTATCTGAGCATATGGTAAATTTAAACAGAAGTTTTTATCTTTGGTTAGTCTCGTACTGTTTCACAAAATACATCTCCCGGTTAAGAAGGTGTTGGTTAGCTATGTGATGGTTAAGATAAATCTGGCAACATTGCAACAACATTTACGTTTGCGATTGGCTACTGTCAGGTCGTCTTCTGCTGTTTATGTTGTTCTGGTCAGTTTTCTGGTTAGACAAAGTTTGTTGTAAAGACATGGAATGAAGCACCAACATTAAACGGTAACAGTTTTGACCAGGAAACGTTACTAATTCAGATATTATATTACTTTCTTAGGTTCAAAATTATTTGTTACCGAAAACAAGACAGCTAATCTAATGCAATTAAAGTAGACTTTTGCGTGGTTTATGTTACATGTGATTCCAATGAAAAGAAGTTTTTAGAACCGTTGTTGTAGTGATTACATATTAGGTGTACTTGAGATGTAGAAGTATTTCAATACACATTTCACAACTTTTAAAAACAAAGTGTGGCACGCTAACACACTATTACTTGTTACTAAATAAAGTGCAGACTAATGACTTCCTTACGTATATATATTTAATTACTCAAATATTACTCACATACTTCCAGTATATTAATATTAACATATTATGCAAGCACAGAAATCACAATTTTACAAATACAACAGTGCATGCCTGCCTGAATTTGTAATACTAGCAATACTTTGATAGCAACATTAGCCTCTAACGGCTCGGGTGTGAATGTGATGNGCCTGCCTGAATTTGTAATACTAGCAATACTTTGATAGCAACATTAGCCTCTAACGGCTCGGGTGTGAATGTGATGTGAATGTATAATTATTATGAAAATACTCTACAAGAGATAATAGTTCTGGAAGAATTAAAAATGCTCATATAAAAGTTACATGTCTTGCCAAGCACAATTTCTTGCTTATCTACTTTTTCAATGACTCCAAAAAGTTTGAGCAAGTTCCCACAGATAGCACTACGGCTACATAAATTGACGTATTTGTAACACGCAGAAAATAATGAAAAACTTTGTATTTAAATTTTGAAGCAACAAACTTTTACATCCCAGAAGCCAGACTATTTATTTAATTAATATTGTCGTCCATTTGCTAGTAGAATCACACCGCAAAGTGCAATGACCCTAACTGACAAAGTTTGCATGAAATTCAATGAAATTTCAGTATGTGTTCATAAATACTTAAATTCATTGTATACTAGCGGCTGTCTCGAATCCATCACCTATTTCAAAACAAAATTACTGTCCAAAACACGTAATTTTATGAGTGTGTGGACCTTTGCAACGACATTTATAATAATTTAAAATGGACAAACTAACTCTCCCCAATACTTTAAAACAAAATCCAAAACATCCAAATCTATTATAGAATAAACTTATTGGTGGAACTATGACTGATTTTTTGAAGTTAAGGTTTTGTTTAAGCCCCTGTTAAAAGTAGTCATTATTGAAAATGAGTTATATTTAATTACATTGATACAATATTGACTTATTGCATCACCAAATAAGTGTTTCTAGCCTATTTTTTTTATCAATTTACAAGAATGTGTATGTATCCATTCCAATATCGCTCATAAATCTCAAAAACATGTTTTCGCACGTGTAAAATAAATGTGATTAATTACTTGTCTTTAATTAAGGCCTAATAATTGTGGCCAACTGACATAATCAATAATTTTGTCGTAATCATNTGATTAATTACTTGTCTTTAATTAAGGCCTAATAATTGTGGCCAACTGACATAATCAATAATTTTGTCGTAATCATCCTAAACAACTAATTGAAATCTTCTGCTGACATTAGATACAATTTAAATACACAAACATAACCTCACATCAGCCAAGAATGACCACCATATATGTTGTAATTTTTTTGATTAGTCCAGTAATTGGAACCTATTCTTGTGTTTAAGATAGCCATTGGTTAGAGGCAAATTAAATGTTATATATTCAGAAACAGAAAATGTCTCTAACCAACACTTAAATTTTAATCAGACCTTAATTGGAACAAAACCAGACATTGTGTAACTTGCCCTTAAGCATGTTGCCTGTTGCAAACATTATTTTTTAACCTTTCNATTGGAACAAAACCAGACATTGTGTAACTTGCCCTTAAGCATGTTGCCTGTTGCAAACATTATTTTTTAACCTTTAAGCATAGCCAAAACTAGTAATTCTAAACGAAAAAACTTACCCATTAAACATATACAGAAATTATTTTGGTGGTTATACTGAAATTTGCTGTAGACTTAATGCCATCAAAAGTTAAAGGGACACTGCTTAGATCCCGATGATTTGCATAATAAAAGGTGAACAAAACCATGGTAGTTTATTGTAGTTGACATAGAGGTAATGAGATATATAATGTATTCTGTTTGTCTTCCTTAGTACTTCATTTCTTCTCTGACCGTTCTAGGCTGACTGGTACATTAAGATTACGCCTTATAGAGGGGCCACAATGGTTTAGTGGCCAGACTTCTCTACTGCCACCAAGGTGAACAGGTTTCGAATCCCAATGGGGTCACTTGGAATTTTGTGTGTGGCAGATGTTGCCTTTGGCTAGCAAGCAGGTTTTCTTGGAGCACTCCTGTTTCTCCCACAGCTTCACTTCACCTTCTCATCTCAACTCATCACTATGCCTTATGCAGTTTTTTTTTATCTTCTGTGGGTTCTTGGTGGCCATGATAGTTGTGGTGTTACTCTTGCGTAGTGAGGATGTGGAACCCAGTGATGTTACCAGCAATGATTCATTACCAGAGCAATTCCCAATACTGTCTATAGTTATGCAGTGTAGAAACCCAAAGGTTATCTTTGTATGTTCCAATACTTGCAACATTTTGTACCTGTTAGTGTAGTGACAATATTTTATTTTAATTAAAATGGGTGTACAAATTAGTATTTATGGTAGTTCTAGTTTTTTAAATATTGACCAGCTAACACTGCAACTTATTTCTTTGAAACATGCATAAAATTATTTGACTATGCACTCCAGTTAATACAAACAGTTAATTACCTAGAAAATTGTTAGCTTGTGTTTGCATAAAAGGCAAGTATGGGAGTTTGTGTGTCATACAGTACAGAAATGTATTTAGGTTTGACTGCCACAGAGTACATAAATTTGTAAATGCGTGGAAAAGCAGTTGTATTTTTTCAGTGTTTATCAGCTGTCTCACAGGAAGTAGCTGTGTTCCAAAAATAAATTGTACAGCTTTTTAAATTTTAAGTGTTAAAAATAACTTTGTGTGTGTGTGCATGTGGCCAAAAGTTTATTTTGTTTATCATTGTGCACACAGCGATTGCAACTGAACCAGTATACCCTGAACAGGAAATTGTGTCATGTCTAGTTGTGTTACTGCATATAGCTACTGTATATTGCTATTTATTATATTGCGCACTTAAAAGGTTCATTTGGAGTCCTACGGGGCATTGTTCAAAGTCTAAACTTGACATGCCAAATGGCAGTTATCCTGCTGAAAGAACTTTTAAATTATACAAACAGCTTTATGTACATACTTTTTTTTTATCCAATTCACTTCAGCCTGCATCAAGTTAAGTTGGCTCAGTGGTAAACTTCTAAACTCAAATTCAGGCGGACCTGGGTTTAAATCTGTGTCCGGTCATCCTGATTTTGTTTCTCCATGGTTTCAAATCTGTGTCCGGTCATCCTGATTTTGTTTCTCCATGGTTTAAAATCTGTGTCCGTTCATCCTGATTTTGTTTCTCCATGGTTTCACAGTAGTTGGTCAGATACAAACTAGTTCTCAGAGCCTTGCACAGCCAATCAGAGAATGGGTACGTCCACATCAAAGTAACCGCCGAGCCATTTCACCTCTACTTAGCCTACTCTGTGATTAAACCCTACGTATTTTTTAATAGGCATTTAATATGATTAGGCATTTAATATGATTTTGTTTCTCTAAAGGCATGAAACCATTCAAATTTAGTTACCAAAATGCTGTATCCACCAGGGGAATATTTGCGGTCTGATGTGGAGATTAATGTAAGTGGTTGTGCATGTGATGAGTTGGGAAACTATATTCTGTGTCCTTGCCACAGGGTGTAACAGTGTTGCTTATGGGCAGCAAGGAGGAGGATGTCCCTACGGAACCAGCGGAGAAGCCCATTTTCATGGAGGATATGAACGAGAGCGAGCTTGCCACAGCTGTGAGTATACTCTTCACCAGGGGTTCTGTTCTCTATATTTTTACTGTATTTATCGCAGATAGTTAGCACAACTGTCTTTACAAAGCAAATATGTATCCTCGAACTCAAAATGTTGCCCCGACAGTCTATCAAATGCCACGTGACTTCCTATATAGACAGGCCAACAATATTTCTTTATAAACGACAATGGAAAGAAAATGGCCGACATATTGAGGTTGACTCAAGGAAACACACTTTCTCCGAAGTGGAGAAATAGAAATATAATATTCCGTGGCATTTCAGCACAAATATGTATACTATGTCTAGAATACATTTTAAAAGATAATCTATAAAAATTTTGATTTACTCTATTTTGATGGACATACTGTTTTAACACATCCATTTCGTATGCCAAAAGGCTAATTGGGGGACAGATTTGAAATAAAAGTACCACCATACTTATAATAAAAACAACACACTTCCATTCCCAACCCAAGATTTTAATCCAGGCTGTAGTGGTCCGAAATAATAATGTGCCTCAAAGATGTGATTATGAAGGTCCCCTATCACAAAGTTGTGAATGGGCATTTAAAATTACTGGTATATACATTTGATTTCAGAGTAATCTTAACATGACAGCTTTCCAACCTTCGTAGTTACATTCCTGCATGTTATTGTTTCTATGTGTAAATAATTGTGTGTATTGTAAGTGGTGTGTTCTGTTTGCCAGTTGGAGCTGCCTGCCGGCTTGACCAACCTGGGCAACACTTGCTACATGAATGCGACCGTTCAGTGCCTCAAAACTGTTCCTGAGCTTAGGGAAGCTTTACAGGATTTTGACGGTAGTAAGTACAGTGTTACAGATGTTCATTTGTGTTTGGTAAGGACAAGGGGTACCACGTCCCATTAAGTGTTCTGGATTAAGTTCAAATCTTGCATGTGGTGATGCATATTTTCACAATTTTATATTGATTTCAGGTCAGTTGAAAGTAAAATGCAGCTAGTATTCTGCAAATTGTAATTCATAACTTAATTATTTGCCTTTTTCTTATTTGTGCAATTAGGGACATATCACAATTCGATATGCAGTAGTTTTAAATACTGTCTGTAATGTGAAAGTCATTATTCTACATCAGTCAGCATTTTCTCATTTCTGATTTTCTCAGCTTTAAAACAGAGGAGACAAACACATACTGGAAGAAAATATACTGTACACAAGTGTTACTTCCAGAACTGCACATGTTGATGAATGCTTCCTGTTTGCATCAGTTGTAACTGTACCCGTATTCTAGGAAGTGGTAAATTACAGACACTGCATTTATTATAGGGATGTAACGATTCCACTCTTTTTTGATTCTCGATCTCGATTCCAAAAATTGTGATTCTTTTAGTTTACAGAACTAAATACTGTATAGGAGAGAGTGAAATTTAATTATTTAAACTAGGCCTACATAAGTAGTAGGCCTATTACTAACAAATAATATAACACAAACATTGTGAGCATATTCATATGAAATTCCAAAAAGTTCAAAAGAGGCATGTGAGATAATATTGAAAACATACATATGTAAATATATAGACACATTTATGTTTCATCCACATAGTTTATTCAAAAATATTTCTAAACCTCACTTGACATTATAAATGTTCACCAACCCACAAAATTATTAAAAAAATTGGCAAGAATAGCATTTTTGGTAGTAAAATTGACACTTGACACAAATTTACTCAAATTAACTTTCAGTGGAAGTTTTAACGTCCGAGAACACACACGCTTTGAATCACGTACTACAACTGCAATCGCAGCCAAGTGTCATCGGGCAAGTTATGAATGCGAATATGTATGCTAACAAAGCTAATTCCTCTATCAATAACAAAATGAAAAGTATCAATTATATTTTCTCACATAGCAAATTTGCTACGTTAGGAGTTTGTCAACGTCCCGGCGACGAGTGAGCACAACAAACGATTAAAAACAAACACATTCCGAACAAAAAACAGAGACAATTTGCTGGCGTGTTACGAATCATTTTAACCAAACCCATATTAAAAAACACCATGTTAGATCTCAGTAAAGTAGTTAAACATTTGGAGTNTTACGAATCATTTTAACCAAACCCATATTAAAAAACACCATGTTAGATCTCAGTAAAGTAGTTAAACATTTGGAGTTGAATTAAACATTCATCGTATACTAGCTTATTTTTACGTGAATGTTTAGGTTATGTATATCGAAACTCACGTCCCATATCANTAAACATTCATCGTATACTAGCTTATTTTTACGTGAATGTTTAGGTTATGTATATCGAAACTCACGTCCCATATCAACCAGCAATCGATACTTGCAACTTATAGATGTCGCTCGCATATAAGACAAATTCAGTGCACACGGTTTACCGTAACNACCAGCAATCGATACTTGCAACTTATAGATGTCGCTCGCATATAAGACAAATTCAGTGCACACGGTTTACCGTAACTTCCTAATAGTGCAAGTTTGCAACCAGTTTTAGTTAATTTTCGCAATAAATACGTAGTGTCAATGTAACATGATATATGTGACGTACAAAAATNTTGCAACCAGTTTTAGTTAATTTTCGCAATAAATACGTAGTGTCAATGTAACATGATATATGTGACGTACAAAAAATTTTTTAGCTTATGAAATGATTTTTGAAATTTGTGAATAAGTGGAAGAATCAAAACTTTCTCGATAATATTTGGTTCATCAAATCATAATTGCTTACGTAAAGAGTCGATACAAATCTTCTTGCACGGAACCTGACATGTATTTTAGTTGAAACAACAGAAACAGACGTGAACATAAATTTTTCCAAAAAATATCCGGATAAAATTACTTTCTGCCCGACGAGAAAATCGTTATGAATTCCCAAAATTTTTCCTGAAGTTCGGGATTCAGCACACCTCTAGTTTTTAGAATATAACAAAACTACCAAATTGCNCCCTGCAGTTCGGGATTCAGCACACCTCTAGTTTTTAGAATATAACAAAACTATCAAATTGCGACCGAACTGAGGCTACTAAATGGTAAATTTGAACACGGCCAGTACAGTTTTATTTTCAGATTATTTCCGCATCTCATATTTTCACACACAAAATAATTTTCCAAGAGTGATTAATTTACTGGCATAAATAAAGTAAATTTAAACCATTTTTGAGAGGTGATAGGTTATGTATTTGTAGTAATTGGTTTTTGTTGCTTCGATTCTTTGACTTCCAATTCTCCATTATACTATTCTTCATGAATCGAGGGTATCGAGGAACCGAGCTTGACATCCCTAATTTATTAATATTCATTTTAATTCCAAAGAAGTCTGAAATGGGATGTATGACGTCCTATACCATGTCTGTACTGGATAATTCTTTCAGACCCAGAATACAGGAAATCCTTTACATTATAGGACAGTTGGCAAGACTAGGTAGTGGAGCCCTATGGGTGTGTGTTGCAGGTGTGATGTTGTCGGGGTCGGCTGCACCTGCGCAGTCCATCACGGCAGCGGTGCGGGACCTGTTTGAAGCGATGGAGAGGGGAGCGAGCATGCCACCCATCATCCTGCTGCAGGTGCTGCACATGGCATTCCCCAGGTTCGCAGAGAAGAGTGAGAATGGGGGCTTCCAGCAGCAGGACGCCAACGAGTGCTGGACCGAGATGGTGCGCATGCTCCAGCAGAAGCTACCCGCCAAGTCCCCCTCCAGCTCCAAGTGAGTGGTACCTCTTCATAGACTGCAATTGGGGTTGACTGTGAGAGGTGGTGTGGTTGTATAGGCTGCTCACAGTCAACTAAGCACTTTTGAAAGCACTGTTGATGATCTAATTGAACGCACTTTGTGTATTCCTCTGCCATACATAAAATTAACTTTGATATGGGCTTGATCACTTGATTCATGCATTAATCAAGTGAACTATAAAATTATTAAATAAGTAAATATTTCGCGTATTTGCAAATTTTGGCACGTTTAAAAGAACATAAATCATAAGAAATAAGTTCAGTGTTCACAAATGTTTACCTAATACTTTAAATTCAACATTGCAACAATGTGCTTGTAGGCTATTCACGGTAAAGCGAGTACTTTTGAAAGCCCTCTCATTTGGAATAATAGTCAATAAATGTATTTCATTTTAGCCTTAGACGATGACTTCCAAGTATGCTGGATTATACACACTGTGTTTATTACTGACATGGCAATATTTATTTAAAAAGGTGGTTAAGAATAAAAATGGTTGAAAGGAAAAAGTAACTAGGACCTCAAAGGTGCTAATTTTACCGTGATAAGCCTAAACCATGAACTGCCTATAACTGCAGTACTGTAGAACCTCATTAATAAAATTTCTTAGTTCAATTTTATCATTAATATAAAGTTGTCTTTCTTCTTTGCAGTGCAGTGAGACAGGAAATTTAATTTTTAATTTGTGCGCTAAATAAGGCCATAGGTTACTGTATTCAACTGGAACACTGTAAGTGGAAGAGACGGATTGCCACACCAGAGAATGAGCTGGTAAGGTCTCTCATATTTGTGGATCCAAATCTGTCGGTACATCTGCTTTATATTGCATGAGAAAACAACACTGTGCAACCTAAACCTCAAAATTACATCACAGATCTCGTTCTGGAGTTGGGTCCTGGAAGAAGGACATCGTTACAAGGAAAAAGTCAGGTGTAAGGTAGTGTCGCCAGAGCGCACTGCCAACTGATTTGTAAATATTTCCACACCATCCGCTAGATGGTACCACAGTCGTATTCCCTCCCCCTTCTCACTCTCGGACAGCATATGTCGTCCATTCACGGAACCACCAAGTGCCAGGTAATTCGCTTATCTCTCTAATGACCCGCCGCTTCTAGCAAATTGCTCTCTGCGATAACAATGTGTTCGAGGGTTAGCAGTACTCCGACCATGTGTATGACAACACAGATGCCAGTATGGAAGAAATGCATATTTGGAAAGCCAATAATAGAGTTTTGTAAACCTTTCACTATTGATTACAGTGGTTCAGAGCATTAAGATTAGTTAATTTTACGTGTATATAAAATTATGGCAAAAATGTACATTTGTCTATATATGCTGATTGAGGTGTTTGCCCAAAATTCTAATGTGTCGAACGGCAAGTAAGTTAAGGAATGAATGTGAATGCATTTTCATTCGATAATGAAACTTATATTGGCAGTATTTATTTCTGGAAAATTGATCAAGAATTCTATTATTTTTCACAATATTAGTGCATAATGTTTGCACCAAAGATCTTATTTCGTAATAATGTAATATTAGCAAAAAAAAAAAAAATTTCCTTTTTACAAATGTAGTGAAAATGTTTTCAAAAAACATGGCCTGATTTTTTAGTTTAATTATCTGCTGATACAGTAGCACTTCTAACATTGTAATATGAATTTGGTTAATATTTTGATGTACATTTCACATAACATTTTCTGCAAAACATTTTGTAGCAACGAATGATTTTATTTTATGAACTGTATAAGTGAGGATAGCGCCCTACTGATTAAAATCATCCACTACAAAAATATTCATTCATGTAACCTATAAGTGTTACCCTTTAAAATACTAGGAATATTTTGACGCGTGACTTGACACAGATGTAAACACGACTTCGCTTCATCTTTACGTATCATCATGTTAATCCAGGTGGGTTTGAACGACTTGCTACGAGAGCTTACCATTACACCCTAGATGCAGGGGCACCCACGGACACGTCAGCCATGATCGTTTCGCCCTTATGTCAGACGTCACGCCAACCCCCTCACGGGTGTGAGAAAATTGCCAAGCAGCCCTGTTAAGTGCCTAAGTTTTCGCAGCAGAGGCAACCCAGTATTACAAAGACACCTAGTTCCACTAAGGACTGAGGGATCGCGCTAGTGAGCGCACCTCTGCCCACAGGGGAGTAGGAGCTCTCCCCTGCCACCCCAGCGCCTCAGACGAGCCCGCGGGCCGGTGAATATATGTCTGTGCACCGCTGAGAAACGGCAGTTCATCTCCAGCAGCTCTCTCTACCACCTCATGTGCTGGAGCTCTCTGCTAACCCCAACGTCTTCGCGACCGACCAGAAGCTCTTCAAGACCTGCACCAGCAACCCCGAAGAAGTCTTCAACCCCCTCAACATGCACTACCCTTCTGGTAGTGCCACCTGAAGTCCCTTCTGGTCAACAGCATTGTGATAGTTAGGGACAGTTAGTATCACAGCTACCTATAGTCAATTCACGACTGGAAGAGACTTTCTTGAAGCCCTGCTAAAGATTTACTTTCAAGCTCATTTCGTATCCTTCCGCCAAAGGTAAACAAACATTGCCATGTGACAGTCACATGGCAATGTTTACAT